>JAJAGP010001114.1:0-233227 GCA_025084515.1 Ancistrus triradiatus
TGCCTGACCCCTGCTCTGGATAGTCAGCCCCTAACCAATCGGGCCATAAGACTATGGGCAATGTTGCAGGAGATGAGAGCAGCACCCTCCCGAGTGGGATGGACACCGTCCCATCCTAAAAGGCCAGGCTTGCCCTCAAAAGCTGTCCAGTTGTCTATATAGCCCACGTTGTTTTCAGAGCACCACTTGGACAGCCAGCAGTTCAGCGACCATAACCTGCTGTAGGCTTGGTCACCTCGCCGCATTGGGATGGGGCCAGAGCACACTACAGCATCGGACATCGCCTTCACCACGCTAACCACCTCTACAAATTAGCCTTAGTAACCTCTGACTGACGAAGGCGTATATCATTAGCCCCTATATGAATAACTATCCTAGAGAATCTGCGGCTCTCGAGTTCACTAAGGGTGTATTCACACTAGGCAATTGGAACCGCTCCCAGGAGCGTTTGGTGCCTTAACGTGGTTCGTTTGGCTAGTTTGAGTGCTCCCAATCGCGCCGGGGCCCGATTCACGAATCACACTCGGGCCCGCTTCAAATAGGTGGGTCGGGGCGTGGTTCGCTGGACTCCAGCACGGTACGTTTGCAGTGTGAGTGCAATCATGCTCCTGCGCGCTTTCGTCATCACAGACACGCCCACACAGCACAGCGACTTCATTGTTGTACATATGTGATCGGATACAACATACTTCTGTGCCTTTCTTTGGTTTCGTTTTGTTCGCGCTGACACACAGCCCTAATACATCTTATAATAAATGCATTGATAATGCAACTCACTGTGTTCCGAATTCTTATGCTGCACATTGGACTCTCTGCTTATACAGGGCTTTTTTGTTTGTCTTTGTTCGCGCTGACACACAGCCGTAATAAGCCTTATAATAAGTGTATTGATAATGCAGCTCAGTGTTCCGGCTTCTCGCGCTGCACAACGGACTTTATGCTTGTACTTACTATGTGACTTTTTGTTTCTCTTTGCGTGCTGACACACAGCCCTAATAAGCCTTATAATAAATGTACTGATGATGTACTATTTTTCGGCATCTGGTGCTTACGGAGGCAGCTACACAGCGTGCACAAAACGAAAGCAAAGAACGGCATAAACGTATGTGATTACCTGATCATATGTACAACCATGAAGTGTGCTGCGCGAGCGTGCATGGTGATGACGAAAGCATGACGAAAGTGCGCCGGAGCGCGTTTCTGTGTGAGGCTAGTGTGAGTGCGGGCCAGAGCACGTTTGTCCCCCCTCCCCTTTCGCGCTCTGGCCCGGTTCAGGCAACCGTGCCCAGTGTGAGTGCACCCTAAGACTCGTTACAATGTCCGGCACTCTGGCTCCGGGGATACAGAGAACTCTAGTTGCTGGTGTCCCTAAAGGGGTAGCAAGTTTCACGTGTCGTTCAACAGGCTGCTCAGTGGGTGCATCACTGAGGAGGGCAAACCTGTTGGACACGTGAACAGGTAAAGAGTGATGCTCTCCTGGGCTAGCCTTATGACTACGTCGCCGAACCTCACCCACTTACCCTGCTGCGAGGGCTCTGCTGGGGTGGGGGCACTATCCAGATCTGCTAAGCTAGAAGCTGAGCTAGCCTTCTCTAACGTCTGGATGCACGCCTCTAAAACTACAATCTTCTCCGTCAGACTAGCTACAAGCCTACACCTATCACAAATAAAATTTAGACTAATGACGGATTAAGAATAGCTGAACATGCCACAGGGAACAGAAGCCATGTTAATATAATTAATTAAATAATAAATTAAAGGTACTTAGCTTCGAGTGGTGTTGTGGGGTGGCGATTGAAGATATGGTTCAGCCGATGGTCAAATGCAATGCTTGATTAAAGCGTCGATGGAAAGTTAATACAAAACGTCACAAAAAACTAAGTCTAAGTCTCAGAAAAGCTGTAAACAGTTATAAAAGCACAGACTACAGCAAAAGATGAAGCCGAAAAGACGCAACTCTGGTAATTAGATAATGGCTAATTACTGCAAACACACCTGTAAAGTTACTAAATAACGATTAGCAGTGAAAAATGTAATCCACCAGTAATAGAAGGAAATGATTGATATGTTGTCAAAATTACTATATATGGGACACACATGCAATTGGGAATTAAAACAGTTAAAAAGTAATAAACTGCTTGTTACGGGTTCGCCAGGATGGCAAAAGGCGAACCCTAAAAGAAAAGGGTTTTAGGACCCAAATGCAGTTAGCTCCAGATGGTAGTAATGAACTGAAATAATAATAAATAAACGCAAAAGAGAAAGTGCCAAAATAAAGAACACTGTGCCAGCGATGGCACAGCGTGGAATCGAACTCTTATCGCAGGCGTCAGAGTCTGTTACTTTAACCACGGGTCTACCGACAGACTCACGTGACCTGCATGAAAAAGCGGGGGTATAACCCGAGCGGAAAAGCTCCGCCTAGCGCGAGCTTTAAAAATAAAGAAAATGATGAATGGGTGATTTAAACACGATCGCCAGTAATGGTGCTTATTACAGAAAGTAAGAGTGAGGCGAACGTGTTTGAAATCGCTCCGAGGGGGAAAACAGGAGCGATCGCTTTCTCTCCCTCTCTCTCACAGAGACTGCGTGTAAGTTAAACCGGCAGCCTGAGAGGGAGAGGAGAAAGCGATGACGCGTTGTGACGCAAAGCTCGCGGGCACCCGCAGAGGCGCGGTGTGTCACGGTACTGCACATGCGAGCGCGCGGCAGAGACAACGGCGTGCGCGGCGCCGGCCACCATACCGGGCATGCGCAGCATGACCTAGACGCGAAAACATGGAACGGGGCTGAGGAGCAGCGAAGCGTCCCTTTTAAATACAAAACATGGAACGGGGCTGAGGAGCAGCGAGGCGTTCCCTTTAAATACGGAGCGGGCAGTGGCAACGGCCTCCCGCACAAGGCGCAAAGAAAAGAACTTTAAATAAAGAAGCGGGCTCGGCAAGGGGATAAGAGGGAGTGCTCCAGCTGCCGCAGCAGCGAGTCTAAAGCCCCGGAGGGCGCCCGGCGAGCCGTGATGCAGCAAGGGGGACGTGAAGAGCGGTTCCTGACCCTGCTCTAGCGACTACTTCCCTAGCGGTTACCATCCGGCTTCCTAGCCGTACTATTACTGATCCTCTTCGAAGAATCAGTTACCATTATCCCTAACAATACCGATTGCCGGCGAGCGGCCGCTGCAGCACGTCTGAGCCGTGTGAAGGCTCCGATGGGCGATGGTACCCCCATCATGGTGGGATGGTGCGAACCCGACTGAACACAGGACGGACCTTAAGTACCTGAGTCAGTGGGTGTCGCCCATAAAGCAAACGAGCAGCTTAATGAGATCTGCACGTGCTAATACTAATGCAATCGCACAGCCTTCATCAAGCCTGTGCGATTGTGCTGACTGTCAGGGTCTCAACCTGAGGCAAAGGAAGCCAACGCTGCCCCCAGCGTCGGAAAGCCAGGTGAGCCCCCGTTACACTGCTAACAGCTACAAAACAACGTGCGCCCTATACGGAATCAGCGCTAATGATCCTGGCAATCCTCGGATCAGTGGTCAGCGTTCTCTCTTGGCTTTCTTTCGCAGCACTCTCCTAACAAGTCCTAACAAGGCAATGTGCTGGGGAAGAAGGGGCTCTGCAAATTCTGGTTAAGTCTTTTGAACATGATGTTCCACTTGACTTGCTTTAGAAGCAGGAAGGCAAAAAACCCATTCTTGCAAAGTGTCTTGGCAAAGCCAGTTGCCCTTAGTTGTTATTGTTTAAAGCCAGCTTGGCCATTTTGAAATCCTTCTTAGAACAGGAGCATTTTTCCCTTGAGGACCCCCTCAGTTTGTCCTTAAGGCTTGGGAAATGGGCAGATGCAACCGCAGAGCGTGCCCACTACTTGCCCACAAGACAGGTTTATGGTGCACGTTGTCAGAAAACAGGTTTGTGAAGCTCTTGACCTTGACATATTCGGGGACCACAGAGTCCTGACCTCCTGTAGGTCCAGCACTCGTACCCCACTCTGTTAAATGGCCACAGTTGGAGCGCAATAATAGACTGCTTACTTCAAATGTACTCTGGACGAGAAATTCTGGGAAGAATCCAGCTTCGGAAAAGAACAGGATAAAGAGGAAAGTGGGCTAAACGAGTGGGCTCTAATGGATTTGCAACCCATTTGACCCCTACGCTCGGAGGAGAACAGCAGTCACGGTCGACTGTGCACAAACGGAGGGGAGTACAGTGGAACCTCCGAATTCGAACAATTCAGACCCCAAATTTAAACAGACAGATGATGTGGTGGCAATAATGCACCGATACGGTATGCCAGTCACCACAGAACCCAAAAGAAGAAGCAGAAGTACAAGGGCACAACTGGGGCATAGTCTACGGGTGCGATTTCAGACACTCTTTCAGTCTCACAAGCACTGATAAGACTTTGATGGTGAGTCCCTGATGGTGTTTTATGTTACTTTTATACACAGCCTGTTGGGGAGGTGGAGTCTATCAGTCAGTTTTACAATGCAGCATTGTCTCAAAGTAGCTTCCCAAGCAGACCAATCTCAAATTGAGTAAGCCTAGGGCAACAGTGGAAAGGAAAAACTCCCTAAAAGTTATAAGGAAGGAACCTTGGTAGAACCAAGACTCAAAAAGGGGACACGACCTGCTTGGGTGGCTTAGATCAGTCCACAATGCGAACATGCTGGACAAGGTGGTAAAAATGGCATTCATCTATAGCTGATAGAACCACAGAGGCAAGGGATTTCTTTATCAACCCTTTATAAAGCACTACAATGCAGAGTTACATTCGTCAATGCCACTTAAAACGTTACTGTGCAAAAAAGAAGCCTTATCTGGGAGGCATGTGGGATGGACCAACACACAGTGGAAACTGAGTGAATTGTGGTTATACCTGATCTTTTTTGGAAGAAATGGATGCAAAGTCCAGAAGTCAGGGTCTGTTATGGTATGGCGTCGGGTCAGTGCCCTTGGCAAAGAGGTAAAATGCATTGAGATTTCAGAAAGACACCTCTGTGTTTTTCAGCAAAGCAATGCAAAACCACATGCTGCACACATAACAAAGGCTTGACTGCTGAAGAAGAGCAAGAAGACGGTATGTGAAGTGGACTGGCTCGTCAGCAGTCCTGACCTGTACCCAGTAGAGAACATGTGGAGAATTTTGAAACGTACAAAATAACGGGACAAAATAACGTCTGAAACCTTTCATCGCTTGGTGTCTTCGGCGCGAAAACTTCCTTTAAGTTTCGCGAGAAGGAATGGCAACATTCCAAACCAATCCTTAACCAGTAAACGTGACTAAAGAAAAAAAAAGTTGGTTGTTGCCGAAGCAGAAAGGCAGGGAGGCATCCATGCAAAGCATTTAAGCAAATCGTCTGAGTCAACAAGCCTCTAAAAAGCAAATAATCCCCAGTCCATTTGAATTATAATATTTCTTAGATGAGCATGACCGGGAGTGTCCTTGGCGCAGCATTAGGAGATGCATTAAATGCAATGATCAGTCAGATTCTGCAGTAGCCCTTGGGAGATTTGCTCTTCAAGTAGTCTGAGTGCCGAGCTGAATCCGATTCAAGCTCCCAAGCTTGTTTTCATAGACCTGGTTGCTTGTTTCCCTTGCGGGACCTTTCGACCCTGGAATTACTTTCTGAAACACTGCATGATTAGAAGAAATGAAAACTTTCAAAAAACCCTTCCAGGCGTTCTTTGAGGAACATTGTTTTAAACATCTCAGTCATTTCCTCACACGTTTGTTGACAAACAGGAGATCCCCATGCATACAAGTCAAAGACCAGTCTTTGGACTACTCAAGGCCAAATATGGATTGCTAGCCCTACAGTGCCCCCGACCTAACTTTTGTGATTTGGGGTTGTAAGGAATTGTAACAGTAGTAGATCTGTCTGGGCTGCAGGATTCATCTCTCTCGCCCCATCCATCCCTCGTAAGTACTTCCTGATCCCGCAGAATACACAATGGACCGAGGCCCAGGTGTACTGCCACTCCAAGTGCACCGACCTGGTGATTGTCGATACCAGTGGCGAGATGGTCGAGGTTCTAACCAAAGCCCAGAGGCAAGGCTACAGTTCCAGGTTTTGGATTGGACGCAATGAAAAAGATCTCTCAACTGGTCTCTTTGAGCACCTGCTGGCAGAATCACACCAACCTGCCCTGCGTGAGAGACAAGGCTTAGAACTCCTTCATAAAGAACAGTGACACCAATTGAATTGGTTTGGACTGTTCCGAGACCGCTGGAAGTGGTCCAACAAGACCAGCGCATCCGGTGTACGCCGAGTGTCGGGATTCCCTTGTGTTCTGGGGGAAGCTGTGGCTATATGGATAAAGGCCAAGGGATGGAGAAGATCACGGTCAAACTCAGAGTGCAAGCCGAAGGGACAGTGTTTGAGAAGACGGAGGGGAAACCAGCATTGTAGAGGGCGAGCCTCTGTCAAAATCTAGCTACTTACATTCCAAACCAATCCTTAACCAGTAATCGCGACTAGAGAAAAAAGAAGTTGGTTGTTGCCGAAGCAGAAAGGCAGGGAGCCTCTGTCAAAATCTAGCTACAAGTCAAGTTCTAGCTACTTTGGGAAAAGACATGGTTTCATGTACTGTAGTTTTTTAGAATATCTCACTTGTTTGTTTTTTTTTGGTGTTGTTCAGACCCACTACTGTTTTCCAGCGACTGTTTTGTTTGCCTGTGGTTCCACCTGTTCTTTTAGGCAGGACAAATTGTTTAGGGGCAAAGGAGCTGACCATTCTTTGTCGCCCATTAAGCCCATTAAGCCCAGTCAAATCACCTGGCTTAGGAGGCCAAACCCTTAAAATGCAAACGATCATGAAAATGTTTCTGTGCTGTTTGCTGGCTTAAGGATTTTGACAGTTTATGTAGCGAGAAGTTGCAGGTAGAACCATTCATTGGAAACCAAAAAAGAGAAAGACTCGAGAAAGACAGCATGAAAGAAGTACAAAAGGGAAGAAAAAACAGAAATTGAAAAAGAAAATGCTCGAATAAAAATAAAGAAGGAGAGAAAAAAGAATAAAAACAAGGAATATAGAAAAGACTGATCAGAAAAGAACAACAAAGGATAAACAAAGGATAAAGTGAAGAGAAGTAAAGCAGGAGAAGGAGGAAACAAAAAGAAGATGAGCTAAATGAGCTAAAATAAAGAATGGAAAAAACAAAGAAGGATGGAAGAAGAACAACAGAAAGGGAAAATGAAATAAAAATGGGGAAAGAGAAGAAAAACAATGAAACAAGGAACAATGAATAACAGAAAGGGAAATCAAAGAAAAATAAAATAAAAATAAAAGAGGAGTGAAATGGAAAGAAGTAAAACAAGGAAAGAAGTAACAAGAAAGAACAGAAAGGGAAAAAAATACAGGGGACAAAGAAAACAAACATAAAAGGGCAAAATACATTATAAAAACAAAGAAAGGATGAAAGAGGAGCAAAAAGGAAGAAAAACTGAAACGCATGTGAAAAGAAAACTAAATGCAGGGATAGAGAAGTTAAAAACAAGATAACAAGAAACAATGAAAAATCTAAATGGAAAAGAAGAATAATGAAAGAGCAAATAGACAGTAAGAAGAAGAAAACAATGAAAGAATGAAAGAAGAACAAAGGGGAAAACAGACAGGGAAAAGGGGAGAACAAAAATAAAGACAGAGAAAGTGAAACAATAAGTACAGGGAAAAGAGAAAAGGAAGATCAGAAAAGAAAAAAACAAAGGATAAAAAAAGAAAAGAGAAGAAATGCAAAAAAACCAAAAATGAACTAAAAAGAAGGAATTCAGGAGAATGGGTGAAAAATGAAGGCAACATAAAAGCTAAAATGAAGAGGGGAAAAACAACATAAATTAAGAACAACAGAAAGAGAATAGAGAACAGAAATGAGAAATGAAAAACAAAGACAGGGAAAGAGAAGAAAAACAAGGAAAAGAAACAAGAAAAACAAGTAAAACAAAAAAGAACAGAAAGGAAAAAAAAAAAAAAAAGAAAAGACAAAATCACTAAAAGACGGTACAAAGAAGAAAAACAATGAATAGAGTAAAGAAGGGCAAAAAACAGAAAGGGAAAAGGAAAACAAGAGAACAAAAGTAAGGAAGGGGAGAAAGAAAGTAATAAGTACAAGGAAAAGAAAAGAAATGCAAAGAACAAAAAGAAAGTAAAGAGAAGAAAACCAGGAAAACTAGTGAAAAGGGAAAAGAAGAAACAAAAAGAAGAAAAGCAAAGCAAAAATCTAAAAAGAAGAAAAGAAAAACAAACAAGGGATAAAAAACAGAAAGGGGAAAAAGAAAAACAGGAAAAGAAAAGGCAGGGAAGGAGAAGAAAAACAAGTAAACGAGAATAAAGAAAGAACAAAAAGGGGAATGGGGAAAAAAAACTAAAATAAAAGGGCAAAAACACAGTAAGAAGAAGAAAAACAAAGAAAGACTGAAAGTGAAGCCAAAGGGAAGAAAACAGAAAGAGAGAAATGAGACAACAAATTATAAAATAATATATAAAATAATAATACAGGGAAAAGAGAAAAGGATCACCAGAAAAGACAAACAGAAGAAAAGCAAAGAAAAAACATAAATAGAGCAAAGAAAACCAGTATAAGTAGAGAAAGAGGAAAACAAATAAAGACAGAGAAAGAGAAGAAAAACAAAGAAAAATAAAAGATAAATAAAAGAACTAAGAAGAAAAACAAAGACAGGATTAAAGAGGAACAAATGGGCAGAAAAACAGAAGGGAAAATGAAAATGAGATAACAAAAATAAAGACAGAGAAACAAAGAAGAACAGAAACAAAAAAAGAATAATAAGAGAATGAAAGTACAGAAAAAAACAAGGATTAAGAGAAATTATGATCAGAAAAGAAAAGCAAATGATAAGAAAGAAAAGAGATGAAAAGCAAAGAACAAAAATAAAGTAAAGAGTATAAAACCCGGAGAAGGAGGGAAAGAAGAATACAGAAGCAAGAAAAACAATGCAAAGATCAAAAATGAAGAGAGGAAAAACAAAGAATGCATGAAAGAAGAACAAAATGGAAAAAACAAGAAATGAAAAATAATGACAGAGGGAAAATCAGAATCGACACATGGAAAGTAGATAAGGATGACCAGAAATGAAAAACAAAGGATAAAAACGAAAAGAGAAGCAAAGAGAAATGCAAAGAACAAAAAGAAAGTACAGAGAAAAAAAACCAGATGGGTAAAAAAGTAAAAAAAAAAAAAAAGAACGAAAGGGAAGTAAAACACAAAGGGAGAAGAAAAAAGATTACTTAAATTAGATTACTTAAATCTCTGCTGCAGTTCATTTAGAATAATGAATAGAGATGAGCTCGTTTCTCCCATCTCTGATGCCCAGATTTTGCTTTTGGCCAGCAGATGTCACCGTGGTGCTGGAACTAAAGCGGATCCTGCTACCAGCCATGCTGATAATCCAGTAGTCCATCATTTCCATATCACCAGCACCCCGTCTCTCCAGTGGTTCCCTGAGCGTTGGCTTTTACGTACTCTCTCTTTGTAATCCTGAATTCAATTTAGCAACTGGAAACTGGAATTGTTTTACATGCTAGCTACCTCAGCACCCATGAACTCTCTAAAATCTCAAATTTCAGCGCATTAAGGCTGTTTACGTTTTACAGTGTTTTTTCAGGTGTCAAAATGAGTCACAGTAAGGCATAACAAAACCAACTAAAACTTTCTGAAAGCTGCTTGAATCTTCTAAGATCACTAAGATCTTCTGACACTAAGAAATTCTGACACCCGTCAGCGCTTTATGAGACAAAATAAGATCTTCTTAAACCCACAATAGCCTTCTAAAACACTGTGAAATCTTCCGAAGCCTAATAATGTAAAAATCCACTAAAACCTTCTGAGACCTACAGAAACCTACAGTACTAAGACTGTATAAAGCAACCAACAAAAAAGCAATTAAGATCTTCTGAAAGCAATACTTTTTAAAAACACAGTAAGACATAATAAAACCCACTAAAATCTTCTGAAATCAATTAAAACCCACCATGACCTGTTGAAACCCAATTAGGCCTTCTACAAACACAACAAAAGCTAATAAAATCCACTAAGACTTAAACCAAAACATTTTGAAATCAACTAAAAACCACAAGATCCTTCTTAACAACACAGAAAGACCTTCTGAAATATATTAAAACTCATAATGACCTTCCAAAAGCCCACTAAGACCTTCTAAGACCCATCAGGACTCTATGAAACCTTTTAAAACCAATGAACGCTTTCAAAAAACACAGTAAGATGTAATACAAACCACTAAGACCTTCTGAGACCTACTAAAACCCACTAAGGCCTTGTTTGTTTGTTTGTTTTGTTTATTTAACGTCGCTACCAACATGTCTTTGGACTGTGGGAGCAAACCAGAGCACCCGGAGTAAACCCTCGTGGACACAGGGACATGCAGACTCCACACAGAAAGGACCCATGCCGCACCACCTAGGATTGAACCCAGGACCTTCTTGCTGCGAGACGGCGGAAGACTACCCACTGAACCACAGTGCCATCCCCAAGGCCTTGTAAAAATACAACAAAACGTTCTGAAATCTAATAATATCCACTAAAACATTTTGACACTAGCTAAAATCCACCACGGACTTCTAAAAAGCACAGTAAGACGTAATAAAACCCATTAAAACCTTCTGACATCTATAAAAACTCACCAAGACCTTCTGGAACATCACCAAGACCTTCTGAAAAATGCTAAAAAGCCACTAAAACCTTGTTGTAAAACTCGACATGACCTTCCATAACCCACTATTACCTAAGAACACAGTAAAGCCTTCTGAAACGTAATAAAAACCACTTGGACATTCTTAAATCTACTAAAATCCACAAAGTTACAAACACACAACAACCTCTTGAAGCCTTTTAGAACCCACTATGACCCTGCGAGAGGTTGTACACTAAGTGGACCCTTTCATGATTGGAGTATCACTGTATGGAAATTAAATACGTCAGCTCAAAATGCAGCAGCAAAATCAACTGAGCAAGTTGCCTGCCCATCAGTTTCAGTGTTGAATCCACAGTGCAATGGGAAAATTGCCTTGACAGGTGCCTCCAATAAAGTGGCCACTCCGTTGATGACACCCAAATAAACAAAACCCCAGATGACATAAATCATGACACATCACGCCTTTATGAAGTGCTTTATTAATAAGACAGGCTTTGCTAATGGTATATTGACATTTCTTCTGATCGAATTAATCAAACATCAAAGAGAACCAGAGACTAACATAATTATTAAAAATGAATTGTAAATAATTGACATGGAATAATGACCTCGACAGAGGAGGCCTTGCTAAGAGAGTTCGTACAGAAGACAGAGGACATCTAGTTAACATTTACATAGCTAAATTTGAAATGGAGATGGACTAAGAATTATTTGCTTGTGGGAAATTTGTTTTTTTGGCGCTTTGGGTGGACGCTTTGACTTCGGTTACCGGAACAAGCCAGGCAGATGTGCTTTCTACAACCGCAAATTTGGAAAAAGTTACAGTTCACAAGTGCCACTTAAAATGTGACTGTGTGAAAATTAAGAACATTCACAAATGCCACTTAAAACATTTTTGTGCGAAAAAATAAGTCTTATGTTATAACCATGTCCAGAAGCGACTTCTCTGGGCTGGGGGGCATCTGCGATGGCAGTGGCAACCTGTACTGTGGTGTGGAGAATCAGTATAACCAATGTTCTGTTAAGAAATATGGACACTGTGTGCTCCAGATTTTTTCTTTCTGATTTGGGGTTGTACAATGGCGGCTGGTAGGCACCACTAAAAATTTGAATAGATGCTTTTATCTGTAATTCCTTCTGTCAAGCGAAAAATGCTCAGTCCATCAAATCGCAGCTAGAACGTTACTGTAGTGCACGATTTAGACAAAGGCTCGCTCTCGGCAGTGGTGTTCACTCCCTTCATCTTCTCAAACACCTTTCCGCCGGATTGCACACGGAATGTGACCGTGAAGTTCTCCATCCCGTGCTCCTTCAGCTCGTCCATGATCTGAAGCCCAAAACGTTTGTTACTTAGAAAACAAGGCATAAAATAGTCTTGAAATAGTAAAATGAGACCCACCTTCTTCAAAATGGCCACCTGCACCGTGGGATTGCTCACGTCCTGATCGGACTGGACCTTCATCCTCATGATCTGCCTCTTTGTGGGGGCTGGATGCAGAAACGCAGGTAAGCAAGCAAGAAAACTTCTGCAGCGTAAACGCAGTATGACTCAAACTCACCTTTGTAACAGAAGAAAGGCCTGACGTCAGAGCAGTGAGCATCAAAAACCTGGCCGTTATCCGTATAGCCACAGGTTCTCCCTGAAACTTTGGGGTATCCCGACGCCCAGAGGACCTCGGACACGTTGGTCTTGTCGGACCACTTCCAGGAGTCTCTGAACAATCCAAACCAAGCTGACTTGGTGTCGCTTATCTTTACGAAGGTATTTTCCTCTACATCTCTCACGGAGGCCAGATCGGTGTGATCTTGTCGGCAAGCGAGCTGAGCTTCATCCCACATTTTATAAATATTGTAGTAAATGTACCTGCTACTCCCGCTGTATCTCTCTGTCAATATTAGAAACATATTTTATTACCTATTATTATTATTATTATTATTATTATTATTATTACAGGTAAGCACTGTTTAACAACCATTCAACGTCTGTTCAAATTGTATTATATCCTAATACTTTTGACCACATGCGGGATTGGTGTCCCAATACTTTTGGCCACAGGTGGGTTTCTGCCTAAATACTTTTGGCCACATGTGGGCTTGTCCCTCAGTACATTTGGTCGCCTGGGTTTGTGTGCCAATACTTTTGGTCATACATGTGTGTTTGTGTCCCAATACTTTTGGCCACATGTGTGTCTGTGTCCCAATACTTTTGTCCACACATGTGGATTGTGTCTCAATACTTTTGGCCACATATGGGATTGTGTCCCAGTACTTTTGGCCACATGTGGGTTTCTGTCCCAATACATTTGGCAACCTGAGGGTTCACATTTTGGCTTCATGTATCGTTTGCACACTGATTTCTTGTGGAAATACCCTTTATATTGTATTTACATTAAAGTAGCCTAACGACTATGTGACTATGATAATATCTACTCAACGTCAATTTCGGTCAACAACCTGTTTCACAAAAAGGCACAGGCTTGTATTTGAATCAATCAATGCGCATTAACTGTTTTTCATTAGTTGAATTAATAGGTTGTTACTCACCATCATAGCACAGGAAGTATCGCAAGTCCGAGCAGTCCAAGTCGTACCAACCGGATCGACTTATCCCACCGCACGTCTGATGTCCCCCTGCGTTGTTAGGCTCGGGGAGTCCCATATTCCACTCGGTTATATTCCCTAGCGGCGTGTTATCGAGGGACCAGCGCCAGCTGTCGACGTCGTTGTACAGCCCGATCCAAGCGTTGGAGGTGTAGCCATGACTCTGGGCTTCAGTTTGGAGTTGGGCCATCTCGGTGATGGTCTCGACGGTCGCCAGGTCGGTGTGATTGGAGCGGCAGTAAGCTTTGGCTTCGGTCCAGTTTTTATTCTCCAGGATCAGGTAGTACTTACGAGGGACGCACGGGGTGAGAGAGATGAATCCTGTGAACCACACAACTGCTCGTTAATGCAAATATCTAATATCAGAAGAGCATCCTTGAAGCAGACGGGCTACAGCAGCCAAAGACCACCACACAAGCTGCCACTCCTGTAGGCCAAGAACAGGCAATTCAAATGAGGGACTAGAAATGACTGGAAAAAAGTTGCCTCGTCTGATGGATTTGAATCTGAAACAAGATGAAAGCATGGATCAATCATGCCCGGTACAATCCTGATCGGACTGTTACAAGGCCGTGTCTAAAGAGTTGGGACTCCACCAATCCATAGTCAGACAGATTGTGTACAAATAGAGGAGATCCAAGATCATGGCTAGCCTCCTCAGGAGTGGTGGGCCAACAAGGAACAAAAGGAACCCAGGGTAACTTCTAAGCAACTAAAGGTCTCTCATGTTGGCTAATTTTAATGTTCAAGACTACGCCATCAGGAGGGTTGTTAGGGACTTTTTAGCTTTTCTCAGCACCTAGGGACCCTGAGTGATGTAAATATGCGCCGATTGGTCCGGATGACTCTGTAGCGCGGGAGTGCCTTATGCCTGCAGAAAGCAAAAACCCTAGCACAAAAACCGGCAGTGGTAGTCGTATCTCAGGCCTATTTTGCTGCATCTGGGCCACTCCTGAATCAAAGGGGGCAAATAAAAAAATATTAAGAAACCTGTCCATGAACTTAATCTCAAGAGAATGTGGACCTGAAACAAGCGGGTCATGTGCGGAAACCCACCAACGTTGAAGCTGGTCTACACTGAGGAATGAGCTCAAATTCCTCCAGTACAGATCAACAGTTATACCACATGTTTAGTTACAGCTATTGCCGCAGAAGGGGAGGGGGGTGTCACACCAGATACGGAAAGAACAGGTATGCCTCCACAGAATTACCAAGTACTAGTTGCCTCGGGGCTTCATGACTCAGTAGACCTGCTGTTAAAAAAAGTACAGTCTTGCGGTTTGATGAAGAGAAAATCCTATCAGATTCCAGCAACGCATTTAGGCCAGCGGATTAGTATTCATGGAACGTGCTTCCCTCCCTTAATGAGCCCTGTCTCTTTGTGAAACCTTCATCTGATACCAAACTCTGTTCTGAATTTGAATTGATCTTTTATGTTCAATTTTTCCTAGACGCTGAGGCCTTGGGCTGCATGTTATGTTTTCCATTCAAGCTACTCGTCCAGTGGCAGGGCCACATCAGGTGATACTAACCCCCCACAGTGGGCTTGAGATGCCAATTAACTAATTAACAGCCTTAGGCTTGGGGTATTTGGATTTCCTCCTCAGGATTGTTCCTCATCAAGTTTAGGGGGTTTTCCTTGCCACTGTCCCAACAGTTGCTTATCAAAGTATGTTGCCTAAATGGTTCTCAAACTAGGTGACCCAAGGAGGTTGAGTATTGGTCCTGTCAAAGTTTCTTCCTTTTAAGGTTTAGGGAGTTTTTCCTTGGCACTGTTGCCCTAGGCTTGCTCAGTTAGAGCTTTGAGAATTGTAAAGTGGCTTTGAGAATCTGACTTTGACTTTGGCTGATTCTGGTCATCTGGTTCCTCTCCCAATGTTCCTCTCCAAATCCCCCCCACCTCTCCTCTCACGATCAATCATTGGCCAGAATCTTCTGCACCTGTACCTGATAAACTGGAGAACATCTCTTCTACAGTGGTGCTTTAAAGTTTGTGAACCCTTTAGAATTTTCTATATTTCTGCATAAATATAACCTAAAACATATTATGTCAGAGAATTCTAAAGGAAAATGTCAGGAAATGTCTGTCCATGAACTGAATCTCAAGAGAAGGTGGGACATGCAGCAAGACAGCGACCCTAAGCATACAAGCCGTTCTACCAAAGAATGGTTATAGAAGAATAAAGTTCATGTTTTGGAATGGCCAAGCCAAAGTCCTGACCTTAATCCAATGGAAATGTTGTGGAAGGACCTGAAGCGAGCAGCTAATGTGAGGAAACCCACCAACATCCCAGAGCTGAAGCTGTTCTGTACGGAGGAATGGGCTAAAATTCCTCCAAGCCGGTGTGCAGGACTGATCAACAGCTACAGGAAACGTTTAGCTGCAGTTATTGCTGCACAGGGGGGTCACACCAGATAACTGAAAGCAAAAGGCTCACGTACTTTGTCACTCAACAATATGTAATTTTGGATCATTTTCCTCAATAAATAAATGACCAAGTCTTATATTTTTGTCTCATTTGTTTAACTGGGTTCTCTTTATCTACTTTTAGGATTTGAGTGAAAATCTGATGATGTTTTAGGTCATATTAATGCAGAAATATAGAAAGTTCTAAAGGGTTTACAAACTTTCAAACACCACTGTATACGAACAGCGTAATGAAGAAAGAATTGCTCTGACCTGCAAGGAACAGGAGGATGATGACTCTGGGCTGCATCACGTTCAAGAGTTGAAGCTCAGCGTGGTGTTCAACCATCAATCTTCCGATGGCTTGTGCAGAGTCTGAGCGTACCAGCTGACATTTATAAAGCCTCGTTTAAAATGCCTCCTTATTTCCATAACACAGAAGGAAGGAGGTGGCCATTTGGGGTTGTTCCTCTTTATTCGTCATTTGTTTACTTGTTAAAACATGGATTTGGTGACACTGGTACACCCCAACAGAGGGAACATTGGTACGCCCCAACAGAGGGAACAAGCCTGCCTCAAACAGAGGTCCAGAAATGCTTTGAGGCCAGTGTTTGAGTACATTTCTAAGCTTGGTCTGGGGGAGTTAGATGGTAGTAAGTGCCGGTTACATGCTCAGATGAGTTTTTGGTTGACTTTTGAGAATCCACCAATCCAGGAATAAAGGTCTCACAAATGATTTTACGTTACGATTTTTGCAATCAATATCCCATTAGATTCGCCCTGGAGTACACAAGGGCAAGGGCGCATCCATGCAAAGTGTCTATGCAAAGCTCCATAAGCAAATCGCTCACTGTCCATTTCAATTACAAGATTTTTCGGTGTAAACATAAACCAGCCATTCCACGTTCGCTCGCTGAGACCTTGCTGCTGCAAAGGTCATCACTGATGGAGTCTTTATTGCCGCTGGTTGTTTTAAGCATGGTAGGGACTGCAGTCCTCAAGTTCCCCAGAATATCTCTTGCCCCATGAGGGGAAGTTTCTCGGCTTTTCTGACTGGACTTTGTTTACTTGTCAAGCCCTGGACTTCTTGTTGTGGAACTGTACAGGAATAGATACAGTCCCCAATTTGGAGCCTTGGCAAATATATCCTCGGTAAAGCAGGTTTGCCTCATATGGATGCTCAAAATCTGCACAGGTCATCTGCCCAGGGCATCCAGAGATATTTTAACCTGTTCATTGTCCAAGCAGAGGTAACTAAGGCTAATCCAAGCAGTAGTCCTTGCGCTAGTCAATACAGCCACCTAGAGCCTCCCCCAACACTTCTGAGGAGGTGGTCCTCTTGAGTCAGAAATCCTGCCTGTCCCCAAGCAACTCTGCCTCAACTTCACCTTGGCTGGTGCTCAACAGGTCAAAATCATTTACATTTACATTTACATTTACAGCATTTAGCAGACGCCCTTATCCAGAGCGACTTACAATTGGTACAGTCTTACAATCCAAGCAATTGTGGGTTAAGGGTCTTGCTCAAGGACCCAACAGTGGCAGCTTGGCAGAGGTGCGATTTGAACCCTGGACCTTATGGCCCAGAGTCCAGTACCTTAACCACTAGGCTACCACAGTCCCAGCACAAGGGCAATCAGAGTCTGTCACTACAGCAGTTCAGCAATTTCAGTTCAGTCTTCACCCCATTTGTTCAGTCGTCAATCCCTCCAAGTAGATCTCAGAGCTCAAGAGCCTTGGCAGTACCTACAGACGTTGCTTGGTTTTTTGGGCACAGGGGTCTAACGGTGTCCTAGTAGCCCGATCTGGAGCACACCTGGTCATGGCTATACCTTTGTAAAGTTGGAAAGGTGGAAATACTCTAACACTAATCTGGCAACCAATGCAAAAAAAAAACAAGCAACTCTCTGTGGATTTCAGGCAACCCAACAGCCACACAAACACACTCCGACATACACTGCATCAACAGAACTGGGATAGAGCCTCAGGGCCATCCACACCTCCAAAGCACTGGCTCCCTGGATGGGATGCCAGACTATCTTAGGGTTTCCTGCAGTTGGCTCTTATCACCAAGCCACAGGAGCTGGTTGGCTTGGCCCAGATGCTCTGTAGCCTCATCTTGAAACAAGGTCCAGCAACCCTGGTGAACGTGTCCCCATTGTAAGACCATACCAGGCTTTCTATAGCGGACCTGCGGAAGGCTGCTTGCCCTGCTAACTACACTGCAGATGAGGCCTATGGCTAGCCTCAATGGCTCGTCATACAAGCATGTCCAGCTTTTGGTTGGATCCACACCGGATGTGGTTCAGGTCAACCCTGTCTACAGACGATGGCCAATTGGGGAGCTGAGCCTCCCTGGGCAGAACATCTTCCTTTCCGGCTTTATCCCCCACTGGCACTACATACAACTCCTAGCACCACCATGGTGAATACCAGCCTGGCAGACTCTTTCCCTTCAGAAAACATCGTTGCTTCGTGATTGATTTTAAACCACTTCTTTTTGGAACTTTTTTTTTTTTTTTGCTGCCAAAACAACGAGGGTGCATCCATGCAAAGAGTTTAAGCATCAAAGCAAATGAGTATTTGGGAAGCAAATAATGATAGGTCCATTTGAATTGTTAAGCTTTTCGTTTGCATAAACGTGAGCTGGGCGTCCTCGGTGTGAACTCGATGAGCTCAGGCGTTATTCCGCATTAGTCTTATTTGAAAATGACCCTGAGGGCCGGTTTGTTTACGCTGAAATAATTCACCGGGCTTTCGATCTCCAGCGCTGGTTGTTTTCTCAGCTGTTCTGATCTTCACGTTACGGTCTCCCTCCTAAAAGCTGCGTTCATATGTCTAAACGCACGAAAACACCAAGGCTCCATAATGGAGGCCATGCTCTAAAAGCTTTTAATGGACGAAACGCGTCAATATACGTCCAGCCCTGTGCAAGGCTTTAATAACACTTAATAGCCTTTAATACGAGACCCGATCCTCCTGGCGAGAGAAATTGATTATCTGCTCTCAGATCAGCAGCACCGCGTGGATTCAGGTTCGAACAGTCTGTACATAAACAGTGAAAGCACAGAGCTGCCTGCTTTAATCTCTATATTAATGAATAAGAATCAATTAGGATTAGGGCCGAACAGTAAAAAAACTGCAATTGCACTCCCTCAGATCGGTCAGGGGAAGGCGCTGCGGTAACTCAGAACCACTGTTTATATTAATTTTTTTACCCCCTTCAAGAATATGCTTTAGATGTTTAGATTTGCCTGACTGTATATTTATTTACTACTGACTTTTATTTCGTTTGTCTATGTCTGTCTCTCTGTCTTTGTGTATCTGTCTGTCTGTCTATATATACCTTATATGTAAAACTGTCTGTCTTTCTGTTTACATCTTTCTGTCTATATATATATACATATATATATATATATATATTTATATGTATATCCATTTGCTTACATAAATCTGTATTTTCATCTGTATATTTATGTCTGTCTGTCAGTCTGTACTTCTATACCTGTCTGTCTGTATGTCCGTATGTATCTTCCTGTCTACTTATTTATATTTCTCTGTCTATACATAGCTGTCTCTCTGTCTGTGTATCTATCTCACTGTATAGGTCTGTCTGTCTCTCTTTGAAAATCTCTCTGTCTATGTGTATCTAACTCTCTGTGTACTGCTGTTAGTCAATAGATATCTGTCTGTCAGTCTATATATAGCTGTCTGCAAATCTGTGTCTGTCTGTCTGTCTCTGTGTATCCATCTGCTTTCACATATCTGCCTTTCCATTTGTCTATTTTTGCGTTTAAATAGTGAATCTGAAACTTGTTGAATCTGCCTGTTATGGCCTTTGCTCCACAGTCAACTGACCTAAATCCCATCGAGCATTTATGGGGGCACTTGATAACAGAGAAAGCCGAGCATGCAGTAACATTATGTGATGCTGTGTGTGTGTTTCTCAGACTTAACTTTATGGCTAGAGGTTAGAGAGTTTGGACTGAATCCCAGTCAAATGCCTGGGAACTGGCACCACACCCGCACTGACAAACACACATTAGCATCTTTTAATGCATACATTTTGGAGAAGCACAAAACGTGGCGTGTGCAAAAGTTTTGGCGCTTCTCCCGGGGATCCGTGGTCATACTGACGCCCAGTTCCAAAGTCAAACAAAGAACCGAACAGATCAATCACAGGACACCCCAAGGTCCAGCATTAATCCAGGAGAGTCAAAGCTGTTCAAAAGACTGAGTCCGGACACCAGTCCGTCCTGCATGAGAATCAATAGTGAAACCTACAGCTGCAGTTCTTCAGATCGGTCAGGTGGTGGCGCTGAGGTCATTCAGAACCTCTGAGGGAGACTTTCAGCCCCAACAAGCGCTTGAAGAGGGGTGAAAAAAGAATCTCTATTACACATCATTATCATTATCAGCAAGAAGAGAGACAGGAAGTGCAAAACAAACACATCAGCACTAATGATGTCACACTGCTGACATCATCAGGACAGTGGTTTCGACGCGTTCCGAAGATTTATACGCCACATTAAAGAACAATCATATTTGGGTAGTAAAACAAACTAAGGAGAATAATGACATTGAAATTTCACCCCCCCCCAACCCCCCCAACCCCCCCAGTTTGGATCTAGCGCTAACGCTGCCGGACGACGACGCCTTCTCTTATTTAGGTCGCACTCGAGCTGACTGCAAATCAAATGTTCCAGTTTTTTGGCAGCTGAGCGTCACCACAAGCCCGGGCACTGCTGTTGCTCGGAATATTAATGTGAGGTGGCGATGGAGGAAAGGACGTTAGGATGTTCCACGAGGACGGCCATCGTCAGAACAGCACAGCAAGGTGGAAACAAGGTGAAAAAGTCTAGAAAGGAAAGCCTGGAAACTTAGTGGGATCCCTCACTTTGGTCTAGATTTGGTCAGCAAAGAGAATGGTGGTAGAACGCCAAACAGTGTGTGTAGGAACACAATGAGGATGGTGGAGAAACACCCAAAAATGGTGGTGGAAGTGGGATACCAAGAGTGTAGAGGTTTAACTTAAGAATGTGGAGGAACACCAAGAATGAGAAACACCAAAAGCTTCTCTTTTTCGGTCCCAGTTCCTCTCTTTAGAATGATGCCCCAACTTTGGAAAGCCTGGAGCTTTAGATATTACAATCTAATTTGGTCCATTTGTTGAAAAACTGAACTGAAAGGTGGATGGAGATCGGGTGGACAGCCAGTTGTTGGTCCACCAGATCTTCATGTTGGAGCTTACAACTGACCCAATCTTCCAGTCCAAGCAATTGTGGGTTAAGGCTCTTGCTCAACCATCCAGAAGTTGTAGATTGGGACTGTTGGGATTTAAAACCTAGTAGTTCTCTTGTATTAGAGACCAAGAGACTAGTGGTAGAATACCAACAGTGTGCAGGGGCCTAACGAGTGTGGTGGAGAAACACCCAAACATGGTGGTGGAGGTGGCATACCAAGATACTCTAAGAGTGTGGTGGAACACCGATGGTGAGAAACAAGAAGATTGCTAATGTGGACACCCAAGAGTCTGAAGGTGAGGCACCAAGGTTTGAAGTTGGAGGATCAGAGAAGTGATCCTCAAAGTGATACCCAAAAATGGTGGTGGAGGTGGAATACCTAGAGGAAAAGCTTGTCTTATTTGATCCAGATTCCTCTTTTTAGAAAGAGGAAAAGCTGGACCTTTAGATATCGCAGTCTGATTTGGTCCATTGTTGGAAAACTGGATTGAAAGGTGGACGGAGGTCTGGTGGACATCCAGATGTTGGTCCACCAGATCTTCATGAGCAAGTTGTGGGTTAAGGCTCTGTAAAGTCTTCAACCGCCAGTCCACCCAACGATAAAGCAACACGACCAAAGAAGGTGGAACCACCAGGTGTCCTGACAAGAGTGATTCAAGTTTTGACCAACGTTATGGAGTTCCTCCACCACCAGCCAGTTGTTTGATGCATCTGTGGTGACCAAAAGCTCTTGAAAGCTCATAGATGATTTTCGAGATCCTGGAAGAATTTGGGACGGGTCTAGAATCTCTTTCCATATCCCCCCTCACTGAAACATGTCCTATATTTGCAAAATGGTTCTCTCTGGTGTATTTTGTGTGTGTGTGTGTGTGTGTGTGTGTGTGTGTGTGTGTGTGTGTGTGTGAGAGACTAACTTATGTAGGTTTTCAGTTTTCCCTCGTTTATGAGGGTTAATGTGTCGGTGCTCCCTGCATCCTCCAAAGTGCTGAGATGAACGAGCGGCTCGCCTCTGCATTACGACACACCAGTTATTTGAGTGTGGTGTGTGTGTGTGTGTGTGTGTGTGTGTGTGTGTGTGTGTGTGTGTGTGTGCGTGTGTGTTTTCTCTGAATCAATGTGACTGCAGATGCCCATTTGTCTTCAATGTCTGGGACGTGACCTTTAGAACCCGTCTCTCCTTGTTCTCCACCTGTCCGCACCCCATCACTCCAGCCTTCGATCTTCATCTGCAAGCATCAGTGCTAGGACGGATCCTGCCCCAAGGATCTCCATGGTAACGTCAGCAAGCGCCAATATCTCTCTTACGGCTCAATTTATTTCCTTTTGCAAACTTCCAGCACTCTTTCACCCACAGATCTTCAAGCAAAGAGAAGTGCAGATAAGCTTTCTAATCTTTCCAGTTGAACTTCTGAGGTTCCTCCTGCATAAAATGGTCTCCAGAGGACCTTTAATTAGAGACATCTCGGTTCTGCCCCAGCATGAGGAACCATAGCTTGGGTTCATTAGCGACGTGTCCAAGCCAAAATTACAGCCACTTTTGTCCTTGCATGTTCTGCATGCTAATCGCTCGCCTCACCTGAAGAGATGTGCCATAAGAAACATTTGGGGTCTTTTAGCATTTCCGATGCTTCATCTCATATTCCAAACAACTGCACCCCGCAGCATGTGCGGCTCTATCCTGAGCTAGTCTAACAGGAAAACAACATCAGGCTTTAACGGACTTGCTCCGAATGCTAATCACCTCGCTTCACCTGGCCTAAGCAAGTTCATAAAGTGCAATCAGGTGAAAAAGAAGAAATACATCGTCTAGTCAGCAAAGTGCGCCTTCTGCTCTCAGCAGATGTTCCACAGCCCAGAGTGAAGCGAGGAAGGTTGTTAATGTTTTATTTCACCCGGAGATCGTTCGGGTCCAATTTGTTCAAACTCAGAAAACACCAAGGTAAAGTCTGGAGAACATCAAGAGTGCGATTGAACACTGAGAGCATGACCTTAAAATGCCAAGAACGTGGAGAAACACCAATGTAAAGTCTGGAAAACACTGAGAGTGTGGTGGAAAGGCAAGGATGTGGAGGTTGAACAAAGTGTGAATGTGGGCAATTGAAAGCCAAAAGTATGGAGGTGGAACACCAATACTCTAGAGTGTGAAGGAATACCAAGAATGCAAAGGTCGGACATCAAGAGAGTGAAGGAACACCAAGAGTGTGCCGGAACACAATGAGTGTGGCGGAGAAACACCAAGAATGTGACATTGGAACACCAAAGTGTAAAGATTTATTACTAAGAGCATGGTGGAACCCCATCAGTGTAGAATCACCAAGAGTGTGGTGGTGGAACATCAAGGGTATTAAGGAAGAGCACTAATGAGGGGGTATAGCTCAGTGACTAGGGAGGAACATCAAGAGTGTGGTAGTGGGACACCAGTAGTGTGAAGGAACACTAACAGTGTGAAGTAACACCAAACAATGTAAAGAAACACCAAGACTGTGAAGGTCAGACATCAAGAGAGTAAAGGAACACCAAGAGACTGGTAGTGGAAAACCAATATTGTGTTGACAAAACACCAAGGGTCAGAAGACACAGAGAGTGTGAAGTAAGAACAAGAGTGTGAATGCCTAAGAATGTCCAAGAAGTTGAATCTGTTCATCTGGACATAGATTTTGTTGTAGAAACGTTTCGTCACTCATCTGAGTGACTTCTTCAGTCTCAGCAGTTGGAATAATTCCCCAATCTTATATACAGCACGTTGCATAATGACTGGTACCAGCACCATTGCATAACAATGCAAAACACTAAGAATGGGGAGGAATGTGGAGTACCAAGAGTGTGGTGGTGGCACAGTAACAGTGTGAAGTGTAAGGGAACACCAAATGTGTGATGGAATCTAGACTTGCTGAGGATCAACAAGAGCATGAAGGAACATGAAGAGACTGGTACTAGGATGCCAACAATGTGCAGGAACACAATGAGTCTGGTGGAGTAACACCCAAAAGGGTGGCAGAAGTGGCATACCAAGAGTGTAGAGGTTTAACTGTAATTAACACAAAGACTGTAGAGGTGGATACCAAGAATCTGGAGATGGGTCATCAAGAGTTTGAAGGCCAAGACACCCGTATTTTGCAGGAAAACAATGAGTGTGGTGGAAGTGGGATACCAAGAGTCTAGTGGTTTCTCTCTAAGAGTGTGGTGAAACCTAGAGAGAGGGGAACACCAAGATTGTGGTGGTGGAACTTCGAGAGTGTGAAGGAACACAAACTAATTGAGTTGGAACACTAAAAGTGTGAGGGGAACACCCTACAAAACCGAGGTGGAACACTCACAGTGAGAAACTCCAAGATGGTGGACATCAAATGTCTGGAGGTGGGACACAAAGAGTGAGAAGGAGCACCAAGACACTGGTGGTAGAACATCAAGAGTTTCCAAGAAAAACAATGACTTAGGAGGAGATATGCCAAGAATGTAGAGGTTTTACTCTAAGAATATGGTGGAACACCAAGAGTGGGAAACACCAAGGTGATGAAAGTGGATACCAAGGGTCTGGAAGTAGGACACCAACACAATGAAGACTTTGAAGGAGAAACACCAAGAATGTCACGGTGGAATTTTGGGAGTATGAAGGAACACCAAATGTATAGAGCTGGAATATCAAGAGTATGAAATAACACCAAGAGTGTAATGGAACACCCCACAAAACACTTAGAAACACCTACATTGTGAAGGTGGACACCAAGGGAGTGGAGGTGGGACACCAACAGTGTGAAGTTGGACCATCAACGGAGGGAACACCAAGATGTTGGGGGTAAAACACCAAAAGTTTGGAGGAGAAACAACATAAATGTGGTGGTGGAACACCAAGAGTATAGAGGTTTAACGCTAAGAGTGTGGTGGAACACCAAGATTGTGAAGGTGGTCATCAAGAGTCTGGAGATGGGCCATCAAGATGTTGATGGTAGAACACAAAGAGTTTTCGGAACACAATGAGCATGAATTGTGAAGCCTCCCCCATCCTCAAAACTGATGATGGAACGCCAAGACAGCATTATGAGGACTATCAGAGAACATCCAGGAGAGAAACACAGAGAGATCTGGAGCTCGTTTGGTCCGGGATTAACCCCGAATCCCCCAGAAGCTTCGAGTTTGATCTCCAGCTAAGAAGGGCCAACCTGCTCCTTTTGTATCAACCCTCACAAATCTCAGCAAACATGGAGGTACAGAGATCCGACACTTTCGCCGAGTAAGACAGCGCTGGCCACGTTTCCATGGTAACAGCAGATATATAGTGGTGGGACGAGGAACCGAATGTCCAAAGATGTACCTCGTTCATCAAGAGGAGCAAACTGCAGAAGATCGAAAGTTCTTGAGCCACAGGCAGCGCCGTGTTGAGACCCTGTGATGAACATGGCTTGGGCCATACCATACAAGAACATACCATAATCACTCGGCCTGGGTCAGGGTCACAAGTCTGGAAAAAGAATGGGAGGCAAGGACCCGGCGTCAATGTGGAGGGTGGGATTAGAGTGGGGGTGCCAAGACTTGAGAGTGTAAGTAGGCACACACACACACACACACACACACACACACACACACACACACTGAGGAACTGATCATGTGTGAAGATGCAAAGTGACTCCTCGAGAACCGTGTGTGTGTTTGTGTGTGTTTACTTCATGTCACTTCTCTCCAAGGTCACCGAGGGAAGGGAAGAAGGGAATGAGGGGGTGTGGTGTGTTCAACCGGAATGATTTGGGACACTGCACATCATCTCAACACACACACACACACACACACACACACTATCTGAATGTGCTGTAATTTCGTGACTGGTTTATTAAAGCACAATGAACACACACACACACACACACACACACACACACACACACACAGAGGAGTATAGATGTTTTGACACTCTTGCACTGACACCGTTGAACCATTAGTGTCTTTGATCAGATTTTGTCAAAACTTTCTGTGTGTGTGTGTGTGTGTGTGTGTGTGTGTGTGTGTGTGTGTGTGTGTGTATGTGTGTGTGTGTGTGAATAAGAAGTCCCCATGCGCAAAAGCTTACCTCCTGCACAGGTACAGTCAGTCGTGTCCTCAATGACTTTAAACACATACTGTACTTATAGTGTTCTGTGGGGGTTTTGGTTGCCAGATTGCCCAGGATTCCTCTCAGTCATTCTGTTTGTTGACTGCAGTTGTTTGTTTCATGTTCAGTTTGTTTCATGGTTGCAGTCATCAGGAAGTCCTGTGCCTATCCCAGAGAGCATGGAACTCTGGTGGGATTGATCCTTCAACTGTCCTCCCCTCCCTCAGGCTCAGTCCCAGGTCGCCATGATAGGACACTACAGTGCCCGACCCCTACACCCTCCAACTGCCCCATTTCATCTGAATTTCTTATACTACAGTATTTTATATTGCACAGCATATTATGGAGAGTTAAAGGTAATAATCATTCACCAGTTATTAGATGACATTTTCCACATGTTGTTGTTTTAGACAGAGAGTTTGTTGCCTGTCTGGACAACAGAGGATGCAGATCTAAGTGCCAGGACTCAAACCCAGGCCACTACATGTTAGACTGCCATGCCACCCGAGTGTCCCATTTCATCTGCCTTGGTTATTATCTGATAAATATTATGGAGCATGAAATGTGTCATAACCATTCAACTATGTTGCCACTTTTTAGATGACTTTTTCCACATTATGTCCTTACCTATCCTGGTCAGGGTATCTGGTGCCTGTCTCAGAGAACTCAGGGTGCATATCTAAGCACCATCACTTGAACCCAGGCCACCACAGGTTAGATTGCCACACCATCCAAGTTCCCATTCTCATCTCATTTAGTTATAGTGGAAAGTGTGTTGTATTGTACAGCATAGATATTATGGAGAGTGAAAACTGTCATAACCATTCAACTATATTGACACCTTTTAGGTTTCATTTTCCCAATTTTAATCTACCTGTCCTAGTCATGGTGTCTGGAGCCTATCCCAGAGAACACAGGGTGCAGATCTAAACACCAGGACTCGAACCCGGGCCACCACGGGTTAGACTGTCGCACCATCCAAGTGCCTCTTTTCATCTATCATCTATCATCTTTAGTTATAGTGGAAAGTGTTATATTGTACAGCATAGATATTATGGAGCGTGACATGTGTCATAACCATTCAACTACATTGCCACTTTTTAGGGGACATTTTCCACACTTTTTCCTCAACTGTCCTGGTCAGGGTGTCTGGTGTCTGTCCTAGAGAACACAGGGTGCAGATCAACGAACCAGGACTTCAACCCGGGCCATTAATCAATCCTTCACATTTCAGGGTGGAAAAATTATAAAACTATATGAACCCCTGAGTTTTATTCTGCACTTGGAAGCTGCGCTCTGTGGCCGCACTTCCCAGAATGCCCTGCACGCTCTTCACAGATGGGCTTTGCTTGACAGTTAAGCTTCAAAGAATGCCATTACTGTTTGTTCTAATTATAACAGATCAATATTTATTATTAGCTCTGCTCTTTGCGTCCTCAGCGGCTGTTTGTGCGCACTCGTGTGGAGGAACGCTACACCCCAAATGACCCAAACAATGGAATAAGAATTAATTAACATCCAGATGATAACGAGCTTGTTTGATTACATTCCATTTACTTTGTAAACAAGAGTAGAAAAGTATTCAACATTGGCACAACTGGGCAGCTCGTTTCTGACTCCTCCCACGTGGCCATCAGGCATCACATGCAGGCAGGATTTTGAGGGGGTGGTGGTATGAGGATCATCCTTCTGTGCTGCAGAGATCCCTGCTGGTTCTGTGATGAACTGGAGTCGCACGAATAGTGATGGGAATGATTCAGATACTAAAGAATGTGTGTCTGTGAGTGTGTGTGTGCACACACGATGGTCAGCACCATTAAAATCCTGTTAATTAAGGGACGCGTGCGGGGCTCTGATAACCTTCATTAACATGCAGCTCGTTTAGCCTGAAGCTTTAACCAGCCGTTCATTAATTAAGACAAAGCCCGGCGCAGGACCAGTTCTCCTTTCATCCTGTTTCCCATAATCCTCTATTCTCAGTTTCCATGTATGTTCAGCTTGCGCTCATCTCGATCCACTCGCTCTGGCGATCTTCATGAATAGGGGAGCAGCGCTATTAATGGCTGGCACTTATTAAATGAAGATGAAAATGACCCACAGATCCACCTATTCAGAGCGGGTTGAACTGACAAACAGGTTCAGAAGATGAAGCCATGGAATGGAGACTGAATCGCTCTCGGCATCCTCCAGGACGAACCATTCAATCTCCACCCAGAGCCTTCAAGTGAAGGAAGAAGGTATGAGCATGTCTCACTTCCTCAGGGGTTCTTCTCAGTGAACCGGAGAAACTCCTTTGTTCTTGCAGAGGGTCCTCACTTGGCCGGGGGTACCAAAACTTGTGATTGGTATTTTGAAGCCTCCAGTCTATTTCTCAGTCCATTATCAGCTCTGAAGATCTCCAGCTCAGTATCAGGGACAGGTCCTGTTGGTCGCTATTCCTCAATGAAACCTGTCCTTAACCACACCCACTCTTTTTACCACTTTCCCTGCTTAGGGTGGCCTCCAGCACCCATCCTTAGGAAACAGTAGGTACAAACACAAGCATGGATTAGACGGGGCGCCTGTCCATTGTAGCACCATGGGATGATGCACAACAAGCCTGACTTACTTGTGAATCACATTATTCTTTTGGTCAGCTTACTTTGGTCAGATACTCGTGGGGGAGGGGGGGTGCAAAGAAAAAAGGTGGGGAGCCACTGTCATAGACAGCCGATTGTGACTGGGTCACTGCGTTGGACATTAGACACTCTGAAGGACGTGGCTGAGCCGTCAGACAAAACTCCATCGATCAGCAGGAAACAGAGGCTTTATTAGAGCTGGCTCTAATTAAAAGCTCATGTCAGAGGAGGATGATGATGATGGTGATGTAATACGACTCGTCGGCTGATCAGGAGAAGACACTGAAGGTGATTCTCTCTCGTCTGATTAGCGTAATGATTTTCAGCATGGTTACACATCCACTAATGGCCTTATTGATCTCTTAAATTCCATCTGACACCTTCGGGTCTCCCCCCATTTCCACTGTTGGTGGTATCTCCCCTGCTTCCTCTCTCTCGCTTTCTGGGGAGCTTCCAGCTTTAGCAGGCATGATCCAAGTAATCCAGGGATTAATCTGAACTTTCCATGTTGCCTCAGGGTTTGTGTTTTGCAATACTTTTGGCCACATGTGAGTTTGTGTCCCAAGCCCTTTTGCCACATGTGGTTTTGTATTCTAATATCTTTGACCACATGCGGGTTTGTGTCCCAATACTTTTCTACATAAAGGCTTGTGTCTCAATACCTTTCCACATGTAGGTTTATGTCTCAATACTTTTCCATATGTGAGTTTATGTAGCAATACTTTTGGTCACATGTGGCTTTGTGTCCCATTACTTTTCCACATGTGAGTTTGTGTCCCAATAATTTTGGCCACATGTGGTTTTGTATTCTAATACCTTTGTCCACATGCGGGTTTATGTCTCAATACTTTTCCACATGAGGGCTTGTGTCTCAATACCTTTCCACATCTGGATTTGTGTCTCAGTACTTTTGGTCACATGTGGGTTTTTGTCTTAATACTTTTCTACATGTGTGTTTGTGTCTCAATAAATTTGTCCACATGTGGATTTGTGTCTCAATACTTTTGGTCACATGTGGGTTTTTGTCTTAATACTTTTTCACGTGTGTTTGTGTATCAATAATTTTGTCCACATGTGGATTTGTGTCTCAATACTTTTTCACATGTGGGTTTGTGTCCCAATATTTTTCCATGTGTGGGTTTCTGTTGCAGTACCTTTGTCCTTGTACAGGTTTGTGTACCTTTACTTTTGGCCTTTTGTCCCACATGGAGTGTTTATTTTTTAGATTCAGGTCAGATTGGCTCATGTTTAACTCAATTATTTGAAATGGGGATAAAACAGAAGCCAGCTACTTACAGAAGGTCTTTCAGATCTTTCAGTACTGATCTGTGAGTAATCTGTCATCACCATTCACGAAGAGCCTTTCTTCGGAAGGTGCGGCGCCTCGTTAGGGCTTCGCTTGACCATCGAGAAAACGAAGGCTTGCCGATTACCCGCAGAATAACAAGAAGCTCATCTAAATGAATCCTCGTAGACAGTTGGGTCTATTTCCGTCCTTCGCACCTTTCTCTGTTAACGAACGAGGAAAAGGTTAAGCTTGCTGGTGGCGAGGAACCCGTTTCAGAGCTGATGACAGGTTCCACCTTTGAGAGATGAAATAGTCAGCACTTGCACAAAAAAAGGAGATGGATCCAGTTACCTGAAGCACCCAAGAGCTGGCAGAGGCGGCTTGGGTTTCAGACGTTGCTCTGCAGTAAATAATACAAACAGGGATAAGGGAAAGGTCTGGCGGAAAAGTTGATGCTGTAGAGCGAAGAATCAAATGGAGATCGATGCTCTTGAGGGTTTGAATGTCTCAGTCAGATATGTCTGATTAGACACTGGGTCTTGCCACAAGAAAGGATAAAGTGCTTCCCCTATGGTGCTCCCCTATAACAAGGCTCTCAGAGGCTACTTTTGGGTAGTATACCTCTTGGTGAGAGACTGTTGACTGCACTCGAGTTGGCAGACTTTGAGAGGGGGAGCATCATTGTACTGGATGTTTCTGGGCTGTTCTGACCTAGCTGTTAGGCGGTGTTGGGAGCAGGAGTTCTGTGAGGGGGCACACACATTCCGTGAGGGGGCACACACATTTGTTCTCCATCATTCAGACACAGGTGGCAGCTTCACTACACATACTCCTGTCTCTGGTGGAGGAAGAAGGAAATTTGTTGTCACGGCACCAGTTACGTGTCCTGCCAGCCACCGTCACCTTTGTTTGCAGTGATGTCGTGAACTGGTACAGATGGAGCCATTTCATATTTAGAAAACAAATCGAGGTTCTGTTTGTGATCCGGCGACAGTCAAGAGGCCTTGTGCTGTGGAGCGACACACTGCCCCAACTGGTGGTGTGATGATCTGGGGATCCATCGCATACAACAGTCGGTCACCATTAATAGTGATACGAGGGGCACTAATAGTTCAGCGGCCACATGTGTTGCCTCTCATGGCAGGGCTTCAAACTGGAATTTTTCAGCAGGAAAATGCTTGCAGGAATGTCTCTGCCAGATTGGGACACTTCCTTGGCTTGCCCAGTTGCCAGATTTATCGCCATTAAGCATTTATGGGACCATACAAATTTGCAGGATCTATAGGCCCAGCTGCAACATCTGTGGGCAAATGTGCTAAATAATACCAACCGTATGTCATCTTGTATCCAGGCTAGAGGTGACCCAACAAGGTAACTAGAGCCTACATTCAATTCCTGAGGGTCTGGGTTCGAGTCTTGGGCAGGCAACATGAAGGTCAGATAGTATGTGGACCCTCCCCCTCTGGGCATTCTTCCTGCAGCGCCGACAGTGCCAATACTTTTTCGTCATGTTAATGACGTACCTCTTGGCATTCAGCAGCGAACTCGGGAGTTAACCCGCTAACCCCCCCTTCATTAACGAAAAGCTTCATTAATATCGGCGCGTTAAAGGTTAAGTCGCGTCAGCGCTGGAAGGCTTCGCTTTCTGAGATTGAACCTTTAAAGGAACCAGCCCGAGGCTCAGCCTGATTTTTTATTTTTTTTTGGCCAGCTGCCTGACTCCTGTGCTTAAATGTCAGATGACGGAGGAGCGGCGCCTCGCTCCAAATATTTTAATAACTCCGTTTAGATTCCGCCATCGCCGACGGGCCTTCGTTAAACAGTGCAGCATAAACACTATAAAACCTTCATCTTCACCTCACAAAGCGCCCGAGTCTCGGGCTCACACGAGAGGAGCAGCGCATCTGGGAGGACAGACCTGGACCTCACCTGTATAGCAGGAACCCGAACCCAAACCCAAAATTCTGACCAAACTGGAACTGGTCCACATCAGATCCTATTGCACAAATCTCCTCTCGGTACCGTGTACCGCAAGCCTGAACGAGGTCACCACTATTTGGAACCCCCCCCCTGGGGGCTCTCCATCTGACATTCATTAGCATGGAACCATTTAGTGTCTGGAGCCCGGTGGGGACGTGGTAAATTGAAAACTCAGATGTAATTTTAGGAGAGTTCGTCCCTCTGGCTGTGAGCGCTAGAGCTAAAGTTCAATCATAGTCAGGGGATGAGAAATTAAAATATCACCTGCTTTATACAGTTTAGTAATAATAATAACAATAATAACAACAACAACAATAATAATAATAATAATAATAATAATAATAATAATAATAGCAATAAATTGACCATTATAATGTTTATTATTATAGTGATAAAATAATAATAATCAATTTAATAATAGTAATAGTTATAATACTACTACTACTACTACTACTACTAATAATAATAATAATAACAATAACAATAATACTATTAATAATAGTAATAGTAAATAACTAATAATAAAAATAGTAATACACATAAATAATAACAAAAATAACAATAATTATTATTAGTAGTAGTAGTAACAATAATAGTTACCTCAAATAATTAGAATTGTAATAATAATAGTAGTAACAAAAACAATTGTTTATAATAGTAATAATAATACAAATAATAACAACAATAATTACAACTTCAACAAGAATAATAATAATAATAATAATAATAGTAATAATAAATAATTAATAATAAATATAGTAACACACATCAATAATATAATAATAATAATAATAATAATAATAATAATAATAATATAAATGGTGTTCAGGTTGACCTGAGTTTGAGTCCCAATTGCATTTTCTTGCCGGGTTGGGACTCAATTGAGGAATGATCTCTGTATCTGAGGGAGGTGAGGACAGGTTGCTCAGTATATGGACTGAGATGGACTGGCACTCCTGTGAATTCTGGGATGGAGACGAGCCCTTAATGGGACTGGTCATAGAACAGAAGCGATAAGCGCGGCGCCCCGTGTTTAACAGGCTGAGCGTGAACGTTATCTGAAGGTCAGGATCAGGGCCAGTCAAGGCGTTTCCTCAAAACGTCGATAGAGCCGAGCATTTAATCTGATGGCACTGGGGTTGCTTCTTAAATAATAGGTCATTAATCAAACCGAAGCCTGAAGCGAGAAGCAAAGGGAGAAATAAATGTCCAGCCACCAATCTGAGGCTTGAGCCGGGTTCGTTTCCCGCCAGTGCCCCCACACAGGTCCTGAAACCCACTGTCAGCATCAGCGTTTTTGGTAGCGGGGACCTCACGCGCATCGATATTCAGGCCACGGCGGGATTCTCCACACTGCCGCCGGAGCTGATGGAGCCTTGTCGTGTCGGTCGATGGTCTTTGAGGACCAGAGGAATGCTGATTAAAAATCTATAGTGAGGAAAATGAAAAAGCCCGAAATGTCACGCATCGACGAGACAAAAAAAACCCCCATCAAACTAAGAGTATTAAAGCTTAAAGTGTCTCAAAGTTCAACAAAAACCGGTGAGGATTACAGCTCAGGAGCCACGCCCCAAAGTCCACCCACTTCCTACCTAATGTAAAACCCACCTGAAGACAGGTGGACAGGAACACAGTTTGGAGGACTGGGGACATAGAGACACATTCAGCTAATATTCTCTCTCTCTCTCTCTCTCTCTCTCTCTCTCTCTCTCTCTATAACTTTCTATCTTTCTAACTGTCTCTATCTATGTATCTGTAACTCTTAACAGACTCTCATTACCTGTCTCTCACCATATGTCTCTATCTATCTATATTTAACTCTCTCTAGCTGTCTCCATCTATGTATCTGTTTCTCTCTACCTGTCTCTCTCTATTCATCTCCATGTAGCTGTTTCTCTATCTGTCTCTATCTATGTATACATCTCTATCTACCTGTCTCTCACTAGCTGTCTCTCTCTACCTGTGTCTATCTATCACTCTCTAACTGTCTCTCTGTATGTGTCTCAATTTACCTATCTCTATCTCTATATAACTCTCTATCCATCTCTCTGTACCTGTCTGTATCTATCTATCCTTCTCTGTCCATCTCTATGTATCTGTCTCTCTGTAACTGTCTCTCCCTACCTGTCTCTATCCATTTGTACATACCTGTCTCTCTCTACCTATTTCTCTGTAGCTGACTCTGTCTATCAGTGCCTGTCTAATTAATATCGATCTCTCTCTACCCACCTCTCTTTATCTGTCTCATTCTACCTGTCTCTCACTAACTGTCTCTTTCTCTCTGTCTCTAGTCCTTTGATGGGAACTTGAACACGTCTCCTTTTGTATTTTGATCAGAGTTGTAGATATGCCACACGGCGCGGGACTCGGGGAACAGGAAGTAGGTGACATTTAGAGAGCTGACATTTTCCTGTCCCACGATGGCATGCTCGGGCAGAAATGAGAGCGTCTTGATTTATTAACATGTCCGTCTGATTTCCTCTAAACCCGGAGGATGACGCTAATGCTAACGCTAACAAGAATGGAGGACTGCAGAAAGAAAGAGTACATTTAAATAAAATGAATAAATAATTAAAAATCGATGAAAATACATCCCACAGCCATAAACATACCCAGTCTTATGACATCTTGAGGCATATAGAGTCTATAGACACACATCTTAAGACGTCTTGACTATAAGAACGTCTCAAGATTGTAATATTATTCCTTAATATTAATATACAAAGTACATTGATAATTTGCAGATAAATAAATTGCTTCTATCTAGTGACCCTTTTTCATTTTTACTTCAATTTTATGGTAATGTTGTGTATTTAAAAATAATCTTAAAATCCTTTATTGGTCATCATATTTCATTTCTCAGATAGCTTACTGACATTCTGTATGCAGATGGCTTACACTGATGTACATCTACTGTACAGTCTTCATAGCTAACTTGGAATGTGCTTATAAATACAATGAAAAAATACCTTGTAGGTTTACTTGAAACAAATCCTCATAACAATGTGCACTAGTGCTTTAAATGTTTTACTGCTATAATAACTTTGGCAGTATTAAGTTAAAATGTACTTACCATGGAATTTAACATTTAAAAAATATCAGTGTTTCTGCTACAGTATCTAAATTATTGCTGCACTGCTTCAGAACTTTATGAAATGTCTTGAAAGCACAAAATACAATGTAATGTAAAGCCCGTGACAGAGAGGCCTTCATGACTCTAACTGGAAAAAAAAATCATACAGTAAACACTGAATATTAAGCAAATGGTACTTAATTATATTTCATTTACAAGTTACATTTATTTTAATTAATTCAGTCATTTTTTCATAGGCAGTCATGAAAATAAGTAAATTGTCATGTTTTCTGAAGTAAATAAGTAGATTTTATTATATTTTTTCTGTTTGACATTTTCAGTTACTTTGTTTGTCAAGTTATATTACTAACAATAACAAAGTAAACGTTGCAATTTTCATTTGATAAATGTTACCAAATAAAATTCTCTATGCATTAAATTGACCACAAATCACACAACTAAAATAAAATTAAACTATTTATTATATCAATATTAAAACAACAATCAATCGCACACGTTCACATCATCTTACAAACAGGAAACTAGTTTTAAAATTCAATAAGTCATGATCATACAGTGCATTCCGAAAATCTTCAGACCCTTTCACTTTTTCACATTTAGTTATATTGTGGCTTTGGGCTAAAATAAAATTAAAAAAATGAATGTTTTCCCCATCATTCTGCACCCAATGCCCCAGAATGAGAAAGTCAAAACAGAATTGTATACATTTTTGCAAACTTATTACATTTCTTAAATTCAGTTGACTGGACATGATTTATAAAGACACACGCCTGTCTCTATAAGGTCTCACAGCTAACAATGCAGATCAGAGCAAAAACCCAGCCGACCCATGAGGAGGAAAGAACTGCCTGTAGAGCTCAGAGGCAGGATTGTGTGGAGCCACAGATCTGGAGAACGATACATAAAAATCTGCTGTACTGAAAGTTCCCAAGAGCACGTGGCCTCCATAATTCTAAATTATGAAATTCCAAAATTCTAAAATCAGGGGAGAAGGACGGTTGGTAAGGGAGACGCGTGACCAAGAAGCCAATGGTCACTTGGCTGAGCTCCAAAGATCCTGTGTGCAGATGGTCCACCATCACTGCAGCACTCCAACAGACTGGGCTTTATGGCACAGCGACCAGACAGAAGACTGGGCCGAAGGTCCACCTTCCAACCAGACAATGAACCTAAGCACAGAGCCAAGACAACACAGGAGTGTCTTAGGGATAAATCTGTGGAAGTTCTTGAGTGGAAACAGAAGCGTGGGAAGCTGGAACCTTTACTGGCTCCCAACAACTGGCATCAACCTGGCATCAATCCTGAGGTCCTCAGAAATCTCCTTTGTTCGTGCCACGATACACTTCCACAAACGTGTGTTGTGAAGAGCAGACTTTGATAGATCCCTGTTCTTTAAATAAAACAGGGTGCCCACTCACACCTGATTGTCGTCCCATTGATTGAAACACCTGACTCTAATTTCACCTTCAAATTAACTGCTAATACTAGAGGTTCACATACTTTTGCCACTCACTAATATGTAATATTGGTGTAACATTTTCCTCAATAGATAAATGACCAAGTACAGGTAGTCCTCGGGTTACGACGGTCTCGAGTTATGACGTTTCGTAGTTACGACGCATCTCCCATAAGCCTTGTTTCGACTTAAGTGGTTATACGTCGTAAAATGTCGTGACTTCGTGTTTGTGTTGATGGCGGAGGAATACACTACGGTCGGTTACGCAGCTCGGGACTGAGGCGGTGGTGCGTCACCCCAGTGGCTTGTTTACTTTTTGCCCTTCATTATGGCTCCCAAGCATAAGGCAGACTCTTCTAATGGCAGTGCATCGAAGAAGAGGAAGGCCATCACCATGGAAGTGAAATTAGATATCGTTAAGCGATACGGTAAGGGGGAAACACCGACAAACATTGGCCGGGCGCTCGGACTTAGTCATTCGACGGTCGCTACCATTATCAAGGATAAAGCTCGCATCCTTGAACACGTGAAAGGATCTGGTCCTATGCAATCGAAAGTGATAACTAGGCAGCGTAGTGGTCTTATTATTGAGATGGAAAAATAAATGTATTTTATGTGTTTTTTTGATAATTATGTAGGGTACTGTGTTAGAATAGGTGTTAGGATAGGATAAGTGCTTAGAGTATGTTATTTATGATATTATTTATGTACCGTATGTACGTGTGTTCCGACTTACACCAAAAATCGGTTTACGACGCCCCCTAGGGACGGATCTGCGTCGTAAGTCGAGGACTACCTGTATAATATTTTTGTCTCATTTGTGTAACTGGGTTCTCTTTATCTACTTTTAGGACTTGTGTGAAAATCTGATGATGTTTTAGGCCAAATTTATGCAGAAATATAGAACATTCTAAAGGTTTCACAAACTTTCAAGCATCACTGTATTTTAAAATTGCTGATAATATTTACATTAAGTAATACTTCTGAAATATTTCAAGGCTGTAGAAATAGTATAAGGTAGTGCTGGACTACCTTAAATGATTATTCACTCCTCATTCATTTATTCGTTTTCTTGTCTGCTCCTGGTCAATTTCTCTACCAGTTTCTCTTTACATGTCTCTCTTTCTACCCATCTCTATTTACCTCTCCCCCCCCCCCCCTCTCTCTCTCTGCTTGTCTTTCTATTCCCATCTTTATTTACCTGTTTTTCTCTTCCCATATCTCTTTACCTGTCTCTCTTTTTATACCCATCTCTCTTTACTTGTCTCTCTCTATGCATCTCTCTTTACCTGTCTGTCTCTATCCATCTCTCTTTACCTGTCTGTCTTTTTATCTGACTCTCTCTCTCGCCGCATGTCTGTCTCTCTCTTTACCGACCTCTCTTTCTCTTTTTATCTGTCTTTTTTATCTCTCTGTCTCATTCTACCTCTATTATGCTACCTGTCTGTCTCTTTCTAACTGTCTTTCTCTTCCCACCTCTCATTACCTGTCTTTCTTTTAATCTGTCACTCTGACTAAATAATTCTGATACACACATTTTAGTATTTCTCACTATTGGCTTATATGCTGTAGCTTTTATATGCTTTATTTCATTACACTCTTCATAGTATTTCATTTGAATTAGATACAGTGGCTTGCAAAGGTCCCCTTGAACTTTTCAACCTTTTGCCACATTTCAGGCTTCAAACATAAAGATATGAAATTGTAATTTTTTGCGAAGAATCAACAACAAGTGGGACACAATCGTGAAGTAGAACGAAATTTATTGGATATTTTAAACTTTTTTTAGAAATAAAAAACTGAAAAGTGGAGCATGCAAAATTATTCAGCCCCTTTACTTTCAGTGCAGCAAACTCACGCCAGAAGTTCAGTGAGGATCTCTGAATGACCCAGTGTTGACCTAAATGACTGATGATGATAAATAGAATCCACCTGTGTGTAATCAAGTCTCCGTATAAATGCACATGCTCTGTGATAGTCTCAGAGTTCTGTTTTAAGTGCAGAGAGCATCATGAAGACCAAGGAATACACCAGGCAGGTCCAAGATACTGTTGTGTCAAGTCAAGTCAAGTCAGATTTATTTATATAGCGCTTTTTACAATGGAGCATTGTCTCAAAGCAACTTTACAAGTTTAGATTATCTCCTAATAACTACGTCCAATCCCAAGAAGATTTAAAGCCAGATTTGGATACAAAAAGATTTCCCAAGCTTTAAACATCTCAAGGAGCACTGTGCAAGCGATCATATTGAAATGGAAGGAGTATCAGACCACTTCAAATTTACCCAAGAACCCCGGCCGTCCCTCTAAACTTCAGCTCAAAACAAGGAGAGGACTGATCAGAGATGCAGCCAAGAGGCCCATGATCACTCTGGATGAACTGCAGAGATCTACAGCTGAGGTGGGAGACTCTGTCCATAGGACAACAATCAGTCGTACACTGCACAAATCTGGCCTTTATGGAAGAGTGGCAAGAAGAAAGCCATTTCTCAAAGATATCCAAAAATGTTTGCCACAAGCCACCTGGGAGACTCACCAAACATGTGGAAGAAGGTGCTCTGGTCAGATGAACTTTTTGGTAACAGTGCAAAACGCTATGTTTGGCGTAAAAGCAACACAGCTCATCACCCTGAACGCACCATCATCACTGTCAAACATGGTGGTGGCAGCATCATGGTTTGGGCCTGCTTTTCTTCAGCAGAGACAGGGAAGATGGTTAAAATTGATGGGAAGATGGATGGAGCCAAATACAGGACCATTCTGGAAGAAAACCTGTTGGAGTCTGCAAAAGACCTGAGACTGGACGGAGATTTATCTTCAAAAGGACCATGACCAAAAACATTAAAGCAAAATCTACACAATGGAATGGTTCACAAATAAACGTATCCAGGTGTTAGAATGGCCAAGTCAAAGTCCAGACCTGAATCCAATTGAGAATCTGTGGAAAGAGCTGAAAACTGCTGTTCACAAACGCTCTCCATCCAACCTCACTGAGCTCCAGCTGTTTTGCAAGGAAGAATGGGCAAAAATGTCATTCTCTCGATGTGCAAAACTGATAGAGACATACCCCAAGCGACTTGCAGCTGTAATCGCAGAAAAAAGGTGGCGCTACAAAGTATAAAACACAAGGGGACCGAATAATTTTGCACGCCCCACTTTTCAGTTTTTTATTTCTAAAAAAAGTTTAAAATATTCAATAAATTTTGTTCCACTTCACGATTGTGTCCCACTTGTTGTTGGTTCTTCACAAAAAATTACAATTTCATATCTTTATGTTTGAAGCCTGAAATGTGGCAAAAGTTTGAAAAGTTCAAGGGGGCCGAATACTTTTGCAAGCCACTGTAACTTGTTTAATTTTTACATATAACATCCAAAGAGGTTGGGTTCCTTTTTGAGTCTTGGTCTTCCCAAGGTTTCTTCCTTATAACATCACTCTAGGCTTGCTCAATATGGGATTGGCCTTATAAATTATAATATATCGTTTATTCATCTCTCATACCCGTCTCTCTACCTATCGTTTTCTTTAGCTGTCTGTCTCTATGTCTTTATTTCTCTCTGTACCCGCTTCTCTGTTTTTACCTGCCTTTAATAAACTGTGTCTCAGAGTCCTGACTGATGAGTAATGTGAAGGCAAAATTCTTCCGAGCGGAGCTCTTGGGAGCATCTCGGCCTGAAATACCATCCTGAAGTCAAACTAAATGCCCACTTCATTCCGATGAAAAGTGAGAAACTGAAGGTCTGAAGGTGAGAGCAAGAGAGAACATCTCCGATCCTCTCTAGGTTCTAGCTCTTTAACCTCACTCCGGGGAGCACCTGCTGGATCGGGTTACGGAACCCTGAGCTCTGCGAGGGAACCTGCCGAGAGAAATCAGATCCTTTGGTGCTCAGGCTCTGGACTCGCTTCCTGACAAAACTCAGACGGGACCTCTTTTTTTATTTTGATTTTTCCCTTTTACATGTAAACTAAGATTGAAATTAGATTCCGCAGTCTGGCTTTGATAAATACAGCACACCTATTGGAAGCCAGACAGGCTGGTGTATCCGCTCAGCTCCTGCTTTCCTGATGCTGATGCCATCCGATCTGGTACTGACCTTCAACCGACCTTCAGAAAGTCCGGACGCCGAACGATTTATCTCTGATTATTGGCAGATTCGTGGGAGAACGTCATTGTCAGGAGCCCCAGCTAAGCCCGAACCTTCAAATATTAATATGTCTCTTCGTAGCAGCGGCAGAATGTCTGAGATTCCTACTGTACCGCCAGCTTTTAATTTAATAAAGCCCCTAAATGAGATCAGACTGATCTGGAGAAAAAGAAAACGCCGTGTCAAGATACACTGACTTAAAATAATAACAACATCACGTTGAGTTGTTTAGAGCCTTTGTACGTATCTAAATTTACGTTCTGATATAACCCTAGATTAAATGGATCTCACGACTTAAACACGACACATGAAGATTAATGTTCCTGCAAAAAACAAAAGGTTATAATAAAATATTACTCTCTGGGAACATAGGATTCTGAAATCTAAGAGCCTGAAAATGTAGAGTTCTGGAAATAAAGGATGCTGAAAACATAGAATTGTTGAAACATATGCTTTGGGAACATAGTGTTCTGGAAATATAGGGATCTGTTTGGGAATTGGGAATATATAGCTTATAAAAAATGATATGTTTCCAGAGCCCGGTGTTCTAGGGAAATTAGATTTTGGAAAAAAGGGTTCATAGAAACCCAGTCTCTATGGAACATAAAGGACTCTAGAATCACAGACTGGGAAATTATAGCTCTTTGGCTTTGGTACCATGGGGTTCTGGAGAAATATGGTCCTGGAAACATATGGCTTTGAAAATATAGGGTTCTGAAAGCACCTCAGGGACACAGGGTTATGAAATATAAAGCCTGGAAACAAAGAGTTCTGGAAATAAAGTACTCAGGAAACATCAGCTCTGGCAATATAGGGTTCTGGAAAAATAGGGGTCTGGTAACATATGTTCCTAGAAATATAAAATTCTGAAAACATAGGGTTTTGGGGAAATATGGTCCTGGAAACATAGGGCTTTGAAAGTGTAGTGTTCTGAATAATAAGAAACTGGGAACATGGTTCTCTGGAAATAAAGGCTCACAGATTGAGAAAATAAAGGACTTTGGAAACATAGAGTTCTGAAGAAAAATGGAATCATAAGGCTTTGAAAAAATAAGAGCCTGGAAACATAGACTTCTGGGAAAAAAAATATTGTATAGGGTAACATATGGTCCAGGGAATACAGAGTTATGAAAACATAGAGTTCTGGAAAATATGAGAAATATGGTCCTGGAAAAACTGGGCTCTGGAAACACAGGACTTTGAAAATGCAGGGTTCTGAAACATAGACCCTCAGGTACATAGGATTATGAAAGAGTTCTGGAAATAAAGGACAGAGTGTTGGAAACAGGTGGCTCAGGGAAACTTATCCTCTGAAAATAACAAAAAGGTTGGGCAAAATATAGCTACTTGACATTACAACTCCAATGAACATATAGTCCAGGGAATATAGAGTCATGAAAACATTGGGGTCTTTGGAAAATAGGGTTCTGGAAACAATGGGTTTTGAGAAAATCTGGTCACAAGAATACCGATTTAATGAAACATGGGGCTCTGGACACATAACGATCTGGAATGATGTGTTCTTTAGGACTTAGGTCACCGAGGACATAAGTCCTGATGAATTTAAATATTCCACGGACTCGACTCACTTTATCAGACGCACATACAAAAGAAAAAAATTAAAACATGTCAAAAAGCTCGTCAGAAGCAATTACGGCTTGCTCGCACATCCCTCTCTCTCTCTCTCTCTCTCTCTAATAGATGTCTGTCCTCAAGGACACTTCTCTGTTCTCTTAACATCAGGTGTCCTCGCTCTCCGAAGAGATGGATAAAAAGGACGTTCTGCCATTAGCGCCGTTACAGACCGAGCTCCGCGATTGGCTCGAGGTCAAGAACCTTCTCGTCTGTGCTGCGCTTCAGAGGGCTTGAGCGAGCTGCTAATGAAGCCGCTTGGAGGAGGCGGACGCAGAAGAATGTTAATCACTTCTGCATCGCCCTTCCGCTTTTATTTTTCGCTTTCCATTCGGTACAGAGACGACCTGACAGACCTTTCTGCTTCCGGTCTAGAAGCTTTGGTCATTTCAGCCCATAACTCCCGAATAAGCCGTTCTCCGGCAGTGGCGTAATAAAAGCTCTGCAGCTCTGAAGAAGCCGCTCTTCTATCATATTAGCTTTTATTAGATCTGCTTCCACCAAACACCTCAAGATTCCCTAGAGGTCCATCAGACAGTCCAGTGTGAGACACAGAGAGGAAACGGCTTCGGGCTCTTCTGCAATCAAATTAGACTTGTATACAATTTCAGTGGAGTTTGAACACCACAACAACAGCTGGACCAGGGCCGTCTTTAGCTCTGGGAACATGGGGGTACAAGGGAAACACTGCCCACTGACAAGTGCAGGTCCGTCTTCAGCTCTGGGAACATAGGGTACAGGGAATACAGGGTCAATGGAACCATTGGCCACCAATAACTCCAGGTGCCACTTCAGCTCTAATTCGATCAAGGGAACTGTTGTCAATCAGCAACTCCAGGTATGTCTTCTTCTATAGGGACATCAGGTCCAGAGAACATATGGTCAAGGGACCATTCCCCAAGCCAACATTTCAGGTCTGTATTCAGCTCTGGAAACATAGGATACAAGGAACATAGGGTCAAGGGAAACAATGCTCATCAACAAGTACAGATCTATCTTCCAATCTAGAGACATCAGGTACAGGGACATATGGTCCAGCAAGCAATTCCTCAGTAATCATTCCAGGGCAATCTTCAGCTCTTGGAACATAGAGTCCAGGGAACCATTCCCCATCAACAAGTATGAGTCTATCTTCAGCTCTGGGAACATAGGGTACAAGGAATGTTTGGTCAAGGGAAACATCACTCAGGAACAGGTACAGATCCGCCTCTGCCCTAGGCACATCATATCCAGGGAACATAGGGTCAAGGGACCATTTACCCATCAATAATTAACCCCAGGTCTATCTTCAGCTCGGGAACATAGGGTCAAGGGACCATTTCCCATCAATAACTAACTCCAGGTCTATCTTCAGATCCGGGAACATAATGTCCAGGGAGCCATTTCCCATCAACAACTAACTCCAGGTCTGTTTTCAGCTCTGGGAACACTAGGTCCAGGTAAAATAGAGTCAAGGGACCATTCCAAAACCCAGAATTTCAGATCTATATTCAGCTCTGGGAACATAGAGTACAAGGAACACAGGGTCAAAGGAACCACTCAACATCAACAAGTACAGGTACATCTTCCACTCTAGAGACATCAGGCCCAGGGAAGCCCTGGTCACTGGGCACTGGGAACAACTTCTCATTTTCAATTCCAGGTCCCTCTTTGGCTCTGGAAAGAAATGGTCTAGGATATATATAGTTCTGAGGCTCGGGTAACATACAGTCAAGTGGGGTAACATACAGTCAAGTTAAGAAGCCCATGTCCATATTTGGCTAAGGGAATTTAGAGTTCCCTGAATACACAGGGGTTATGGGAGCGAATTGCGAGTTCACAGCAGTATTTGGCTCTGGGATCATATGGCCCAGGAAACACAGGGTCTATGGAAATGCTGCTTGTTAGCACGTTCTGATCATTAAAATCTTCTGATCAGTAGAATGAATCTTCTGATCAGTAGAATCTTCTAATTTATGAGAGTTACCCGAGCCCTACTGGATGGAACATGACTGTTAGAAGAAGGGGCAGCACAGAGGGATTAGACAGGGTGCGATGATGAATCAGAAGCTTTATTTGAGCTCATTGATCTGAGGCTAATGTGAAATCTGACACGCTGCGGCGCTAATCAGTGGCGGTGCGCCACGCGCTAATGATTACAGCAGCATGTGATGGATGCTAGCGGGCGGACCAGACTGGGATTAGATAGCATTGTAGGTGGCAGGCTGTGTTCAATTTCCAGAAGGTTGGGTCCTGATCTATAGAACCACCCCAAAGGCCCAGAGAAGGGGGCTCTGATGGTCCATCAAAATTCTCCAGAGCTCCATTATTGATGATGTCCTCAAGATCCACCAAAGTTCACCAGAGCCGCTTTGAAGCCACCAATGTTCTCCAGAGCTCCATCCCTCATGTTGTCATCAAGATCCACCAAAGTTCTGCAGAGCTCCATCACTCAAGTCATATTCAAGATCCATCAAAGTTCTTCACTCCATCACTCATGTTGTTTTCAATGTCTGTCAATGTTCTCCAGAGCTCCATTACTGATGTTGTCCTCAAGCTATAACAAAGTTCTCTAGAGCTCCATCACTGAAGTCATATTCATTGGTTTAAATCCTACTTAACTGACCGGTACCAGTTTGTTCATATAAATAATCTAAGATCTAAGCTCTCAAAAGTGAAGTATGGCGTGCCTCAGGGGTCAGTGCTTGGCCCGCTTTTATTCTCTCTGTACATGCTGCCACTAGGCTCAGTTATTCGTAAACATGTGCATTTAATTCAACTGCTATGCGATGATACAAGCTGTACATATCAGCCAAAACTAATGACAGCCTTACAATCAACAAAATCGAGGACTGTGTAAAGGAAATAAAAGATTGGATGTTATTTAATTTTCTCTTACTTAACTCAGATAAAACTGAGGTGCTATTAGTGGGACCTAAGGCTATGAGAGACAGGTTGGCTACATCTATCCTAAATCTAGATGGCTGCCAAGTATTGCCCAGTCCGTCTGTAAAAAACTTAGGGGTCACATTTGATTCAGATCTCTCCTTTGATGCGCACATTAGCAGCATAACTCGAATTGCTTTCTTCAATCACGTAATATCGCTAATCTTAGAAATATCCTCTCTTTTAATGATGCAAAAAAACTTGTTCATGCGTTTATAACCTCAAGGTTGGATTACTGTAACACCTTACTTACTGGATGCTCTAGTAAATCTATAAATAAACTTCAGTTAGTTCAGAATGCAGCTGCCCGAGTGCTAACTCGAACTAGAAAATTTGATCATATCACTCTTGTTCTATAATCACTACACTGATTACCAGTCAAATTCCGCATTGATTACAAAATACTTCTTATAACTTAAAGCTCTACATGGCCTGGCCCCACATTATCTGCGTGAACTCTTAGAGTTTTACAATCCAACTTGTCTACTTCGTTCGCAGGGTACAGGACTTCTTTTAGTTCCTAGAATTAAAAAAGTCACAGCAGGGGGAAAGGCTTTCTCATACATGGCCCCCCAACTATGAAATAAACTTCCCACTTTCGTTTGAGACTCAGACACTCTCCAAAGTTTTAAGTCTAGGCTAAAGACATACCTATTTGCACAGGCTTTTGACTAGACTTAGACCGGGATGCATGGCTTGGGTCACTGTGGCCGTAGTCTGGAGTCATGTCTGGCCTTCCTGCCTTGTCCTTTAGCCGGGAGTGTCGGGTGGGCGGTCTGGTTGAACTGGGCTTCGGTCCTCGTGATCTTGACTCATGCATCCTTGCCTTAGAATAAGGGCAGAGCTGGGGGTTCATAGTCATCGAGTCTTATGGTGATCAGAGACATTGGGTTGCTGTCTTCTGCCTCCCGTGGGGTTGCCAATGTCTCATGTGATCCCTCTTGGCTGTGTTTCCTACCAGTTCTCCTCTTTCTAGCTATGCTGCTATAGCTAATGCTGCCGGGGTCTCATGCTACACATGGCATCAGTGATTGACATGGCATCAGTGATTGTTAATAGACACTGTGCTTTGTCTAATCAATAAAACATAATTACATTTATGTTTTTCTCTCCGAGCTGTGTTTCCGCAGTTCCGGCCCCACACATGATGTTCATCTGATGGAGCTCCAACTGTTGCATAATTCACATTTTATTCGACCATGGGACTCCATGACTTTAGTTGGCTCTTAGATTTATTCATCATACCCGGGCCACTTAATGTCGATGTGAATACTTACATTTTATTCGAAATTTGACTCCATGACTGTAGTTCGCCTCTTAGATTCTCATCATAACCCGGACATTTAAGTCAATGTATGCATACTTCACATTCTATTCGAACTTGACTCCATGAATTTAGTTCGCTCTTAGATTTTCCTCTATGCGCAAAGGAGGTTGGTCCCTTTTGAGGTAGTGGTCCTCCAAGGTTTCTTCCTAGAACTGGGGGGTTTTTCCTTGCCACTGTCGCCCTAGGCTTGCTCAATTTGGGATTGGACGTAGTTATTAGGAGATAATCTAAACTTGTAAAGTTGCTTTGAGACAATGCTCCATTGTAAAAAGCGCTATGTAAATAAATCTGACTTGACTTGACTTTACTTCAAGATCCATCAAAGTTATCCAGAGCTCCATCACTCATGTTGTGCTCAAGATCCACTAAAGTTCTCCAGAGCTCCATCTCTTATTTTTGTGCATCGGAGTCACCAACGGGGGGAAGAGAGAGAGAGTGCTAACAGGCGAGAGTGCATAATCATTTTAATGATATTTATTAATTATTCCATCGTCGAGGGCTTTTAAACGATCCGACCTATTAGATTAGGAATGATGAAAAAACCCGATCTAATTCCAAATAAAGCCGCGTGTGCAAACAAAAGAGGTCTAACGAATAAACGACGCTAATAATAGCCGTAATTACACCAGATAATTGAAGTCTACCAGGATTAGCTGCTTTAGCGATTCTTTTTCTTTTTTTTTACCTCAGAAACGCCACTAACCGTGGTGCTACAAGCTAGTTGAACAGAATGAGGATCTGTGATTAGCAGCTCCAAACGAGGCCAGCGCTATTTGGAACGCGACCCTCGGCGCTCCCTGCCGGAATTCATTAGCGCCGAGCCGTTTAGCGTCGGGGGATGCGCTAGAGGGTGGTCGGAACTCAGATGTAATTTTAGGAAGCTCATCCCTGAAGCTGAAGCACCTGTAGGTTTAGCTTTTAGCTGCGTAGCATTAGCGCTACACACACACACACACACACACATACACACTGCTCCAGATCCCCTGAGGATGAGCGACCTTGGCTTTACATTCTCTCTCTCTCTCTCTCTCTCTCTCTGACTAAAAATAAAAACCATAAAACGAAGCAGATTCTGCCACAGATTAGCTTTAAGTGCTAACATTTAAAAGCTAACCACAGCTTCCACCTGCTAACCCCAGCACCGGGGTTTAGCGGTCGAGCTAAAGCGATTTAATTACGATGTAAATATTTAATGCCTGAGATGATTCAGCACTGGAGAGCTGGCTAAAGACACTAAAACATTAGCTCTTAGCATACCTTCTGTGTCAGTAGTTTTAGTGCTGATAGATTAAAGCAGCGTCTTAGCATAAAACACTAAAAGGTTAGTGTTTAGCATACTTTCTGGTGACAGTCAATACAAATTCATGAATGATTCAGTAATGGTTTCGAACAGATTCAGTAAATGATTTGTGAATTATTCAATAATTTAATAATGATTCAATAATGATTTAGTATAAATTCAGTAAATTATTCATTAGTTTTTCAGTAATATACTATAAATTTGTTTTGAATTTGTAAATGATTCATGTCAGTGATTCGATATTTATTTAATAATGATTCATTGCGCATTCATAAGTTTCTGTAAATGATTCATGTCAATGATTCAATCATTTATTTAAGAATGACTCATTGTGGATTCATAATGATTCTGTAAATTATTCATGTCAATGATTTGATAACTTATAGATAATGATTCATTGTGGATTCATAATGATTCTGTAAATGATTCATGTCAGTGATTCAATCATTTATTTAAGAATGATTCATTGTGGATTCATAATGATTCTGTAAATTATTCATGTCAATGATTTGATAATTTTATTAATAATGATTCATTGTGGAGTCAATGATATCGCAAATGATTCATGATGATGATTCAATAATTTATGAATATAGATTCATTGTGGATCCATAATGATTATATAAATGATTCATGTCAATGATTCAATAATTTAATTTAAGAATGACTCATTGTGCATTCTTTATGATTCTGTAAATGATTCATGTCAGTGATTCAATAATTTATTTAAGAATGATTCATTTCAGATTAATAATGCTTTACAGAAACATTACGAATACACAATGAATCATTATTAATAAATTATTGAATCATGAATGAATCATTTACAGAATCATTATGATCCATAATAAATCATTATTAACAAATTATTAAATCACAAAAAATAATTTATAGAATCAGAATGAATGCACAATGAATCATTATTCATATTTTATTGAATCTTAAATGAATCATTTGCAGAATTGTTATAAATCCACAACTAATCATTATTAATAAACTATTGAATCACAAAAGAATCATTTATAGAATCTGAATAAATCCACAATGAATCATTATTATTAATTTATTGAATCATGACTGAATCATTTACAGAATCATTATGAATCTGCATTGAATCATTAGTAATAAATTACTGAATCATTGACATTTATTGAAAACATTAAGCAAATAAATAATTTTCCACATAATTATTCTGCTAATGATTTATTTGTTTAATGTCTTCAATAAAGCTTTAATCCAGACTCAAAACTTGTTTTGTAATTTATTTATTACACATTTAGCATTTATTAATAATGTTAGCTTAATTATTTAATGCAGATGCAGTAACATTAGCTGGTCATAAAAATGATTAATAATTCAATAAATATTCAACAGATTCGGTGAACAGCTATTTCTAATTAATAACTGGTTCAATAATGATTCATGAACTCATTTGACACTTTCAATACAGTTTTAATAAATATTCAATAATTATTCAATATAGTCTTAATAGATGTTCAATGCACACTCAATTATAATTCAGAAAATCATTCAATAGTCATTATGATTCTGTAAATGACTCTGTATGGGATTCACCAAATGATTCTATGAATGACTCGTTAGATATTCAATAATACAGATTTAAAAGTGTCTTTCAAGTAGTTATTAGTAATTTAAGAATTGATTCAGTAATTTTACAATTTTACAGTTTATTAAATACAGAGATCAAGGCTTTGAATCCTTATCAGTGACTCAGTGAAGTGAGTCCGTTCATTTAAATGATTCGTTTTGATTCAGTTATTTAATAATTTATTAATAATGATACATTGTGGATTCATAATGATTCTGTTAACAATTCATGGCAATGATTCAAGCATTTATTAAATAATGACTAATTGTGGAATCATAATAATACTGTAAATGAATAATGACACTTAAATGATCATTTATTTATAATGATTCATTGTGAATTCATAATGATTCTGTAAATGATTCATGTCATTCATTTAAAAATGTATTTAATAATGATTCAGTGAGGATTCATAATGATTCTGCAAACAATTCATGTCAATGATTCAATAACTAATTTAATAATGATTCATTGTTAATTGTTCATTGTTGATTCATATTGATTATGTAAATGATTCATGTCATTTATTTAATAATGATTCATTGTTGGTTCACAATGATTCTGTAAATGATTCATGTCAATGCTTCAATAATTCATTTAGTAAGGGTTCATTGCGGAATCATAATGATTCTGTAAATGATTCATGCCAATGATTCAATAATTGAATTAATATTAATTTAATCAATAATCTAATTAATAATGGTTCATGGTAACAAGTCTAAGGCCGAGATGGTGAGGCTGGGGTCCATTCTGAAGCATAAATAACGTTACTTCTCCGAGAGAATGTCGCAAACAGATCTATGGCGTGATGGAGGAAGCAGAGACACATCAAAATCAATACTAATACTGACGGGATCCAAAGAACCTGGACTGTTTTTTTTCCTCCGCAGCTGTTTCTCCACGCTGTCCGATCATTAACAAGGCCGCTAACGAAGATGAGAGGATGACGGACGCTGTTCCTGTCACAAACGCCACCAGAGAAACAACGGGAGGCACCTTCAACTGTGACCACGTCGCACTGTCCAAATACTTATGGCGTGAGCTCTTTAACCCCGATCAGACACTCTGCTCCTGAGCAACGAGGCACATTGTGGAGGCCACCCTCTTCCTGATGTTCCTCGCAGCTGAGGGCAGACGTACAGGGTGTAAGGTGATGATTAAGGAGGCGGGGTTACGCTCCCGAGGGAGGATGATTGACGCTTGGAGGTTAAGCTGCTGCGCCGGAGCTGTCAGAGCTGCTCTTTGTCATGATTTTGTAAGGGAGAAATATAACGGAGGGGGAAAAAACTGGCATGGAAACCGCGACTAAAGTGCTGTAGTACTACAAGATTGCCATAAGGTGGCGCTATTGTGTATGAACGTGGCATCTAAAGAGTCAGAACGGAGAAGGGTTTAAGCTTTTAGCTTCATTATCAAGACGAACGAGCCACTCGGCCTGAAAGTCGATTAGCTCCAGGAGGAGAAAAGGCATGGCGATCTGATTTGCCTACGTATTTGTATATTACATATATATTTGGTACTAAGAATGTTTGTTAGCCTGGACTCAATGCCTTTGGATTAAGAACCAAGGTGGTGATCATGCCCCAGAGCCTCTGGTCTTCACTGTCTATGTCCATCCCCAAGTTTGTGTTCCCTCTTATTGGATCGCCACCTTGACCAAGGCAGCCAGATGCAAGTTGTGAGGTCTATGGAACCAACCAACAAGCAAACTGGTTGTAGTTCTGGATCTAGACTTCTTCTCCAATGTTTCGACAACAGTGGGAACTTGGCAGGGGTGGGACCTTCTGTGTCCACAGTTCAGTGTTTTAACCCATTGGCCACCACAATAACAAACGTTTGTTATTGTTATGTCTGCCTGGGCTACCCTCAAGGAACAAGTGGGAGGTCCCAGCTGCCTTGATGAATGTTACAAACCCGTTTATAGGACTGTGGTTAAGCCCAGTGGTTAAGGTATTGGATTATGGACCAGAAGGTCCACCTCTGCCAAGCTGCCACTCTTGGGTCCTTGAGCAAGACCATTGACCCATGACTGCGTGGATTGTAAAGGTTTTACAAGTTGTAAGTCACTCTGACTGTCCAGTACAGGGGAGAAAGGAACTGGGAACTCCTGCCTGGTAAATCCAAGAGACAATCGCCACCTTACCAGATGTGGGATACGAACCTGAACCTTCCTGGTTCGTATGTGAGTGAAGAATTGCTTTGAACACCTCATTCTTGAACACATTAAGTCACAAATGGTATCCTGGACCCCATGCAGTCTATCCACTGGACCAACTGGAAATGGTGTGTGCACCTTTCCTGCTCTCTAATCAGCACTCAAGGACCCCAGAGGGAACGAGAGGTCCCCTCTGGCAACCCTTTGGCCAAATTCCTCAAGTTTGTTGACGTCACTCCCCAGATTTGACAAGTCCATATACTGGCTGCCATGACTTAGGAGAAAGTCCCCACTCATCACCCACTGTAACAGTTCATTCCCGAGAGCACCATGCTGTCGAAAATCTGTTTGCTCTGCAAATAAAACCATTCTCGTTCTGATGGAAGGATGGATGATACCACCATCCTCTGGAAAAGAGGGGGGCTGCAGATTAGGAACATGTCAAATAAGAGAGAAGATCAATAGCCCGAGCTCCATTAGTGGATACCTAACGGTGCCAGGGATCATTACATTAACCAGGTGAGAGAGGATCACCTTTGGCATTTGCTTCCTATCACACAAACGAGTCATATTACCTCATCGTCGTCGTCGTCATCGTCCTCTCCTGACACGAGCTTTTAATTAGCACCAGCTCTGCTGAAGCAAACCTGCTCCATTTCCTGCTGATCGATGGAGTTTCTTCTAGCGACTCGGCCACGTCCTTCAGAGAGTCCTCTTCTCGTCGGCGCACACACACTCAGACTCTCACTATAAATGCAAATAGGGATATAATTGTAGAAGTTGTAGTTTCTGGACGGTTGAAGAACATGCCAAACTTCATACACTCCACCAGAGGTAAGAAGACTCCACCACACGGAATAGTCAAGTCAAGTCAGATCTATTTATATAGTGCTTTTTACAATGGAGCATTGTCTCAAAGCAACTTTACAAGTTTAGATTATCTCCTAATAACTACATCCAATCCCAAATTGAGCAAGCCTAGGGTGACAGTGGCAAGGAAAAACTCCCTGAGTGTTATAGGAAGAAACCTTATAAAACTTATCTATGGCTTATTTCTATAGGTATCTTTAAACAGTCATCCTTTTTCAGACCTAGAGTTTTTGCTGATGGTCTAAGGGGTGGGGCCACTCTGAGGGGCGGAGTCAGGACAGGTAATGAGGTCATGATGATGAATGGACGTGAAGAGCCTGTTCTCGTTACCACAAACCTTGTGTCCTTGATCTGGAAGGAAATCAGGTGGAAGCTGGAAGAACTCCGGCAAAACAGACTGTCAGAAAGGTTAAACCCTTGGATCTAGGTCCGGTGGAACCTGGTGGAGAGCGGAACCCTGGTGAGAGTGGAGAGAGGGAAGACGCCCAATTGGAGACGATCCCACCTCACCAGGGGCGGAATACAAAACTGTGGAGGCTAAGCATTGGGAGCCTACAAAACAGTGCCATCTCAGTTAGCTGCATCCTCTGCCTTGCCACAGGCCTGGCACATAACAAGTGAGTAGTTGGGTAAAGGGGTCTGGGCCTGTAGTTGCGCAAGCGGACCAGGAGTGTCCCCCACATGGCACTAATCCTGGGGAAAGGATTATTTTATTCAGTTTGGAGCCACATAAATGCTTGCTAATAATATTCATCGGCCTCTGCCTCTCAGTAAATAAATCGTTCTTATGACAAATAAAGAATTGAAAGGAGGAAGTCGAGCATGATGGCTCCTGCTGAGCTGATTGGGACGAGCGCCCAGGCGAGAGCTGCGGCAGCGTTCTGGATATTAAAACAATTTTAGTTTCTCTCTCTGACATCCTTATTAAAACATCAAAGCGAACTGTCACCTCCCAATAACAAACAAACCAAAAAAGCATAAATAAGCAGGTGCAGCCATGGTGCCATCCTGATATTTCTGCACTGTCCAGAGCAGATAGAGATGGAAAGTGACTCCTTCTCCATCTCCCGCTGTGCAGATGCGTGGAATGAAGATGAGGTGTTACATCACCCCGGGGGCATGTGGGCGTGACGAAGTGCTCGCCTTCTGATCGCCTGCACCTTCCACTCGTTCACCTCAAGGCGACTCTGGCTGTAGAACAGATGGTTTGTGTTTGAGGACGCCGCACAGCCTGGGTGAGGGGAGGGGGTGAGGGGGGGATTTATCTCCATTCCATTGCTTCATCTTTTGAACCACCCGCTCACTCGCTTGCTCCGGATCCTTCCACAGGATTGCAAGCCGATCGCTTTTGCCAGGCACGCTTCTGATCCAGCTCCAATGCCACGTCCCATTGGGTGCCTTGGGCAGTACGCAGAGGCAGCTCCGGAGCTCTGGAAATATGTGGAACCGAACTGATGTAAGGTCAATTTAATCTCAGTCAACAGATGCGCCCGTCCATAACTGTTAGCAATTAGCTCATAAATCTCCATCATTCTCCAGCTGCTGCTCCACATCCATGAAGATTGTCAGAGCAAACGGAACGGGAAATAACTGAACAGAACTGAATCACCTACAACTCTGCAAAGATGTTTACCTGACAACGAGGAACCCTAAAAACCCTAGAAACCCTTAAAACATGGAATCCTGAGACCATAGGCCCTAAAATAAGAATCCTGAGTACATGGAACCTGAGAACATGGGAGCTTAAAACATGGAACTCTGAAAACATGGAACCTGAAAACGCAGAACCCTGAGAGCATGAACCATAAAACAAGGAACCAGAGGACATGGACCGTAAAACAAGGAACCTGAGAACACGGACCCTGAAACAAGGAACTTGAGAATATGGACCCTAAGACAAGGAACTTGAGAACATGGTCCTTAAAGCAAGGAACCAGAGGACATAGACCCTAAAATAAAGAACCTGAGAACATTCAACTCTGAGAAAACAGGAACATATAGGACACATCCTTAATAACATATAGAGGATCCGAAACTGGGAACCTGGAACCAGAAACATGGACCCTAACTGAATTGTGAAAATATAGAACTGACACAGAACTAAATCAAGGAACATAAGAACATGGAGCCAGAGACCATTGAACTCTGAGAACACAGAAACCTGAAACAATGGAACCTAAGAACAAGGAACCTGAGAACATGGAATCTGCGAAGACAGATTGCAAGAACCTGGACCCAAGGACAAGGAACCTAAGAACATGGATCCTGAGAACACAGAACCTGAAACATACTAAATCAAGGAAACTAAAAACATGGATGCAGAGAACACTGAACTCTGGGAATAAAGAACTTAAGAACAAGGAAGCAGAGAACACAGAACCTGAGAATGTAGACCCTAAAACAAGGAAGCTGAGAACAAGGAACTAATGGACATTGAACTCTGTGAACAAAGAACCTAATACCAAGGAACCAGAGAACACAGAACCCAATAACCTGGACCCAAGAACAAAGAATCAGAGAACATGGACATTAAAAACAATGAACCCAAGAACATTCAACTCTGAGACAACAGAATCTGAACATATGGAAACTTAGAACCTGGAATCAGAAAACATGATTGCTAAAACAAAGAACCTGAGATCACTGAACTATGAACCTGACACCATGTAACCTAAATCAAAGAGCCTAAGAACATGGAGCCAGACAACATTGAACTCTGGAAACCTGGACCCAAAAACAAGGAACCTTAGAACACAGAATCAGAGAACATGGATCCTAAAAACAATCAACCAAAGAACATGGAACCTGAGAATGTAAAACCTTGGAACATGAACTCTTAAACAAGGAACCTGAGAATCTGGACCCAAAAAAAAGGAACCAGTGAACACTGAACTCTGAGAACATAGAAACTAAAACAGAGAAGAGAGAACCAGAAAACATGGACCCTAAGAACATGGATCATGAGAACACAGAATCCGAGAACATGAAACCTGAGAACACGGAACCTGAAAACATGCAACCTAAATCAAGGAACATAAGGAACCTAAGAATATGGAATCAGAGAACATTGAATACATGGAACAGAAAACCTGTGAACATGGAACCTTAGAACATGGATTCTAAAGAAGGAACCAGAGAACATGGACATTAAAAAAGGAACCTGAGGACAGACCTTAAAAATTAACCAGAGAACAAGGACCTCAGAAAAGGAACCTGAGAACATGACCCCAAAAACAAGGAACCTAAAAACATGGACCTTAGAACAAGGAATCAGAGAACATGATGCCTGAAACAAGAAATCAGAGAACATGGACCCAAAAACAAAGAACCTAAAAACATTAAACCTGAGAACCTGGACCCAAAAAAACAAAGAACCTAACAACATGGAACCTGTGAAGCAGGACCCAAAAACAAGGTAACAGAGAACACTGAACTCTTGGCACAAAGATCCTCACAACATGGAACCTAAAAACATAGAACTTGAAATCATGGAACCAGAGAACAGTGAATTCTTGAAACAAAGAACCTAAGAACATGGAACCTGAGAACGTGGACACAAAAGACAAAAAACCTTAGAACACTCTGAATGTGTGGACCCTGACATTGTTAGAATATAGGACAGTGGGATTTTGGGGATTGGCTCCATGGCCGTGTAATAAAGGTCTGAACTTGTTCTGGGTCTGTTTTCGTCCAGTTTCCTAGCAACAGCCGCCGTCAGGACTTCAGTCACATTAATGTTAGCGCGCTGCGCTGTGGTACGACGTTCTGCGTGGAAACATGAGTTGTCGAGTTCCACTTGAAGGCTCCGTGAGAGAGTCCACACATTCTACACACAGATCCTGGGGCTCTTTACACACGTCACTCTGTGTGTGTGTGTGTGTGTGTGTGTGTGTGTGTGTGTGTGTGTGTGTGTGTGGGGTGGGGTGGGGGGAGAGCTTAATATAAAGTGAATGTAAATGAACTGCAGGCTGCTTTTAGAGATTGGTTCCCAGAACGGCGCACGCACACACACACACACACACACACACACGGTCCCTTATTAATCCACAGAATACAGAACAGGAGGTCCTACAGGAGCACGTGTACTGAATTGATTGAGGATGGATACATGACGGATGATCATCAGCGTGACGGACCTCGTCTCTGACTCGTCACTCTGTGTTTGAACAAAGCTCAGGGAGCGACAGCGGGAGCTAAATCCAGAATTAATCCATCAGTAAACAAACCAGAGGAGAGCAGCCGGGAGAACCAAGTTCATGCTGCTCTCATCTTTATTTTAAGGCATCCTTTTGGTGTTACAAATCCACACTCTTGGTGTTCCACCTCCACACTCTTAGTTTTCCTTCATGCCCTTGTTGTTGCACCATCACACTCTTGATATTCCGCCTCTACACCCTTGATGTTCCACCTCCACACTTTTTGTGTTCCTCCATATTTTTGGTGTTCCATCATCACACTCTTTGTGTTCCTCCACACACTTGATGTTCCACATCCCCATTCTTCACATTTTTCCTTCACACTCTTGGTGTTAATCCATATTCTTGATGTTCCACCATCACACTCTTGGTGTTCCTCCAAATTCTTAGTGTTCCATCATCACACTCTTGGTGTTCCTCCATATTCTATTTGTTCCACCATCATACTCTTGGTGTTCCTTTATATTGTTGGTGTTCCATCACATTCTTGATGTTCCACCTCCACACTCTCGATGTTCCCCAAACACACTCTTGATGTTCCACCTTCACATTCTTGATGTTTCACCTGCATATTCTTCGTGTTCTACCTCCACACTCTTGATGTTCCACCACCTCACTCTTGATATTCCACCTCCACATTCTTGGTGTTCCTCCATTTTCTTGGTGTTCCACCTCCATATGCTTGATGTTCATTCTCCACACTCTTGGTGTTCTACCTCCACACTCTTCGTGTCCTACCTCCACAGTCTTGATGTTTCATCTTAATATTCTTGATGTTCGACATCCACACTCTTGATGTTCCACCTCCATATTCTTGATGTTTCCCACCACACTCTTGGTGTTCCACCATCACACTCTTGATGTTCCACCTCCTCACCCTTTGTGTTCCATCTCCATGTTATTGGCATTTCACATCCACACTCTTGGTTTTCCTCCATTTTCTTGATACTCCACCTCCCCACTCTTGATGTTTCATCTTCATACTCTTGGTGTTCCACCTCCACACTGTTGGTGTTCCTTTATATTCTTGGTGTACCATCACACTCTTGATGTTACTCCTTCACACTCTCGGTGTTCCACCTCCACACTCTTGGTGTTCCTCCATATTTCTGGTGTTCCATCACATTCGTGATGTTCCACCTCCACATTCTTGATGGTCCTCCACATTCTCCGTGTTCTCCAGATTTTACCCTTGGTGTATTCTGAGTTTGAAGAAATTGAACCTGAAAGAACTCAGGGTGAAATGAAGCATTTACGGCGTTCCTCACTTCACTCCGGCGCTGTGGAACATCTGCTGAGAGCAGAAGGTGCAGTCTGCTGACTGAGTGATGAATTTTTTTCATTTTCACCTGATTGCACTTTGGGGCTGAACATTCTTAGGCCAGGTGAAGTGAGATGATTAGCATTCAGAGCAGGTCCATTAAAGCCTGATGTTAGAGGGTGTGGCATGTAGAGATTTGGGATGGATCTCTGCAGTTTCTCCAGGCTACATCAGCAGTGGCCATACTTTCAGGCTGGATGCGTCACTAATGAACCCAAGCTACGGCTCCTCATGCTGGAGCCGAACATTTAGTATCCAGAAAACAAGGGCTTGGCCTGATTCTCTCTCTCTCTCTCTCTCTCTCTCTCTCTCTCTTTCTCTCTCTCTCTTTGTGTAAGTGTGAAAATCTGTAAATGTAATTAGCAATTTCAGCTCATTACGGAGGAGGAGATCAAATAAGAACAGCTGTTAGCTTTTGGAGAGGTTAGTGCCGCGTAAATGAACGAAGACACAATGCTCATTTGCCGAGCTGGCGTCCCAAAATCACATCTTCTGGTCTCCAACGTCATGTTTATTTTTTCCGTCCGCCACAATAACAAAACCTATGACGCGACGCTAATTGCGTCTCTCATCTTCTCTAATCGAGCCGATAGCTGTCAAACGCAGACTCTGGAGAATGATTCTAGTGTTGCCATTCCCAGGGTTTCTACTAGGGGTATTACAAGACTTTTGGGACCAAAGCGAAGCCCTAGAACCAAACTAGAAACAGCGGTACAGTTCTAGAACCAAAATATGGACCTGAGATACAAAGAGGTATCTAGAACTGGTGGATTCTGGTAAAACATAACATTAGAGCAATGGTAAGAACTTCAGAACTGCTTCAGAAATATACTAGACTAGAATGCAGATATTGACTCTGCTCTGGAAAAGTGCAACCAATTCTAGAGCCAATGGAATTCTGTTATTCTAAATGTTGTGCAGGTTTGTTGGGGTTTAGAAAGGCTAGGCCACTAGGCTCTTGCAACACACTAGTGGACCAGAACAGTTTTAATCTAGAACAAGAAACTAGAAACAGAACGTCTTGAAGCAGCTTTAGGGAAAGTACAAAGAATTACTGAACTACAATCAGACATTACCTTGGGAATCTATAGCCAGAATGAATTCTGGACTCACTCTGAAAATGCACCATTCTAGAAGTAGAGCCATTCTTGAGGTTTACAATGGCTCAGTCACTAGGCTCTAGAACTGTTTACATTTTTATCCTAGCCACCGACCTGGCTCTAGAAAAGCACAAAGGAACTACAGTGTGAATTTACCCTGCGTATCTAGAGCCACTGAATCTACTCTGGATTCACTTTGAAAAGTGCGTTCACAATCAGATTCTAGAGGATAACACTATTCTCGAAATAAAGGTGGTTCTGTGGATGTTGTAGAGGTTTCTTAAGGTTTAGAAAATCACAGTGTTCTAGACCTACAAAGACATCCAGGACTGCTTATATTTTTTTATCACAGTTTAATCTAGACCAAGGAAATAAAACAGTTGTAGGGATTGAAACACTGCAATGCACTGACCCGGCTCTAGAAAAGCACAAAGGATTATTACAATAACCACAGTCAGAATTTATTATAAGAGCCTGGAACTATATGATGAATTCTAGATTCACAAAATTCTTGGATTACCCTCTCAAACACATTCTAGAGAACTCCATTAGTATAGAAATACAGATGGTACTGGAGCCATTCTGCAGGTTTGTTTGGGGTTTAGTTAGGCTACGACATGACTTGAAACTGACAATATGGTTATATTTTATTGTAGTTTTAATCTAGAACAAAAACTTAAGTCTTGGGCATTGCTTAGGATTCTGAACCAGCTATGGAGACTGACACAGCTAGATAAGCACAAAGGATTGTTGAACTGCAGTCTGAGCATCAAAGTCAATTAGTAGAAAAATCTAGAACCACATAATCGATTCTACTTTGATTTCAAATCACATTCTAAAGGATTCCACTATTCCAGTTTCTTAAGGTTTAGAGAGTCGCGGTGTTCCAGACAGACAAAGCCATCCAGAATTGCTAATATTTTTCATCCTAGTTTAATCTAGAACAAGAAACTAGACTTCGATTCTGATAAGGATTCTGAAAAAACTTTAGTGATTGAAACACGGCAAAGCACTGAGCTGGTTTTAGAAAACCACAAAAACTGAACTACAATCTGAAATGGCAATGAGAATCTAGAACTACTGGATGAATTCTGGATTCACTCCAAAAATTCTTGAATTGCTTTCATAATCAGATTCTATAGAATTCCATTATACCAGAAATACAGGTGGTTCTGTGGCTGTTCTAGAGATTTCTCAAGGTTTAGAGAGTCGCAATGCTCTAGACCCACAAAGTAGTCCAGAACTGCTTCTGTTTTTATCCTATATTTAATCTAGCACAATAAACCTGTCTAAACTATGTCTAGAACCATAGGATAAATCTGAATTTGAATTGATTTTGCAATCACATTCAAAATAATTCCATTTTACTACTCTAGACATTTGTCAGTGTTTAGAGAGCCTAAGTCACAATGTTCTAGACCCATATGGTGGATCACAATTGCTTAGATTCCAAGATATCTAGATCAAGAAACAAACAATTGCACTATAATAAAGATAAATTCCATGCATTGACACGGCTCTGTAACATCACAAACGATTCTTAAACCACACTGAGAAATTGTCTTGAGAATCTCAAACCGCAGGATGCACGTTGACCGTTCTGGACCTTCTTTAACAATAGATGGTTCTGGAGATCAGACACTCGTGTTGTCAAGTCTGTCCATCAGCAGATCAGTTCTGGTGTTGAGTCAAATTTGCCAGAATGCCTCGGCAGCAGCGTTTAAGAGCCCAATGAAGAAGTTCTGTTGTCCTCAGTCTGGAGATAATAAGTGCAGGAAGCGCTATCACACGCGGGTGTGTTTTTTCACACTCCGTCTCTTTGCTGATTAAAAAGGCAGACAGCGGCAGACGTGCCATTTCAGTGCTGGGGAAGATGCGACGAAAATTAGGTTACACAACCCTTTACGCAACAGCAAAACAACACGCCGTGAGATTTAAACCAAACGCCGTGGAAAGGACCATCTGGAAAAGATGTTTTTTAATAGAAGAAAAAAATGCACATCTACACCCATTCTGCTTTTAATTCTGCTTTTATTTGAATCAGACAACAACTGAAAAAAGAAATGGTAAGGCATGTTCTGCTCCTCACCCAAACCTCTAAAAAATTCTCCAGAACCTTTGCATAACCTCCGTCTACAACCCTCAGGAACAGGCAAAGTGCACCGGGTCGTATTAATAATCTAGGAATCTGGATTGCTCTGGTGCTCTAGAACCAGAGTGAGTTCTAGATCTGGACCGCCACATGGTTTGCGATGTAGCGATACTGCATAAACACTGGAATGTCCTGATGAGTGGAAGGATTCTGGAACCGCAACCACCTTGGGATCAGTAGACAATTCTAGACAAAAGAACAGATAATTCTAGACAATTCTAGAGAATTAGGCAAATATATTGAGGAATCAGTAGCTTAAGAACTGTAGCTCTTCATTGTGGATCATGAAAACAACAACGACGTTTGGAAGGCAGATCTAGAAAGATTGGGCCATTGGGTAAAAGTAGCTCTAGAGTCACATCGTCAACCAGAATTGCATAAAGGCTTCTAGAATTGAAGGTTTGCTGATTCTAGATCTTTGTTTCAAATTCCAGACCACTCTAACAATTCTGGAACTGAATCAGATTCTAGAACATTCCACAGATTGTTGAAGTACGTTAAGGTTTTTTTTTACTGCAAAAGGGGTTCTAGTGTATGAGCTCTTTTTAGAGCTGCACAGATTGTTTAACTGTTTCTAGAGCCAATTTGAGAACTGTATTTAGGTTTCCTAGAACTAGAATGAACTAGAATCAGGTCATAGAGGAATAAGATGATTGCGGAAACAAGGCAGAGCTTCTAGAGCAACTCTAACCCTGACTAGATGATTCTAGAGTGGCACCATAGACTCTAGATTTTTGTATCACAGAGTTTGACTGGATTGTCAAATCTAGAACCGTATAGAAATTTCATCTAGAAGATTCTAGAACAGGACAGAGGATTGGGGCCATTGAGTGACTGATGATTTCAGGGCTGAGCGTGCCGGGCTGTGGGGCCACACTACAGAAACTAAAACCAGACTAACGATTCTAGAGCCGTAATGATGAGTCTAGATTTGTACATGACCTTACAGGACCCTCTATGGCTTTATATCCAGACTTAATATCCTTAGGCGTTAGGCGGATGATTCCAGAACCATACTGAAAGTTCTAGATGGTCGGTGCTTCTGGATCTCAAACCTTGTATTGAGAGATTGTATTTGAGCTCTGGTTCTACCCTCTGGTTTAAACTCTTTAAACCGCTTCTCTGGTTCCACTTCTACATTCTTGTTCCTGTTTCTTGTTTGAAGATTAGATTTAAAAGTGAATCACTGAATCGTTTACATTCAGTATCTCATGCTTCTGAATAAAAAAAAAACACAACATTTATAGCGGGTGATCGATCTCAGAGCGTTGTCATATAAAAATAAAGATGCATCATTAACATCTGAGTGATTGAGGAAAGTGCTTTATAACATTCACTGATCCATATTGAACAAAAAAGAAAAACATTACGTCCTTCCATATTCCTGAAAGGGTCCCAACATTTCCTGTTTTTCCCATTTTCCAGATATGAAAAGACCAGATTCTCAACAAAAATTGGAAACGATATTCCCAAAAAAAAAATCCCCCAACAGGTGAAAAGAACAAAGCATGAGTGGATATGAATGGTGGTCTAGAACCATCCAGAAAAAAGAACATTTAGCTCTTGCTTTTACCTTAAAACATAGAAGTACACATAATATGTTAAACTGAAGGCTACGGGCACTGAGGAACCAGCTTAAGGATTTAGACCTGCAAAAACTCTTCTAGATCCACCCTAAAGGTTCTGGAACTGTTCAACAATTCAAATTCTAGAAAATTCCACGGATCATTGAAGCAGCCTAAGGTTTCTTGCCCAGATCTACCAAGCTCCCAATGTTGGGTCCTTGAACAAAACCACAATTGTATGCTTAACAGGTGTAAGCCACTCTAGATGAGGGCAGGATTATAAGCCAGATGTGTCTGGACTGTCACTAAGAATTTCAGAACAGCATTTAGAATGGTAGATGTGCACAGATTAAATCTAGAGCAGCGCTGAAGACTCTAGAGTCAAACTGAGGATTTCACAGCTGCACTGAAAGTTATGTACTTCATTTTATCGGTGAATAAAGGATTCTAGTTCAGCTAAAGAGTCTAGAATTGCATTTTCAGTCACATTCTAAAGAATGTCATCAATTCAGATAATGGTTGCATACGTAGACCAAGGGGTTCAGGTGTTTCATTAAGAGACTGGAAGATTCTGGAACCATGTTGAAGTTTGGAACACAGGTCTAGACAGTCTAGTCCCTAGAGGTAGACCATAGGTCAGAACTGCATAGAAGGATAAACAATAGTTGTTGTCCCAAACCATCAACTTCATGAGGATTCCAGAACAGCGTTAAAGACTTTAGACATTCTAGACCACATTGAACAATCTAGAGTTGCAATGAGGATTCTAGAGCTGCACTGAAATGTATTTACTTTGAGTATTCTGGAGCTTCTTGATGATTTTATGGGTGATTAAAGGATTCTAGTTCCACTCTGAAACAGAGATACTAGTCTCTAAAGTCAGACCATAGAGAAATCTAGAACTGTTGTTTTCTGGAACAAGAAACTTGATGAGGATTCTAGAGCACCACTGATACTAAAGCAACATTAAAGATTCCACAACAGCATTAATTACTTAATAATGAATTTTAGAGCAGTTCTTCAGTTCTACAGGTTATTCTAGAGCTGCACTGAAATCTATTTACTTTGAGAATGCTGGAGCTTCTTGATGGTTTTGAGGGTGACTAAAGGATTCCGGTTCCACTCTATCTTAGACATACTAGTGTCAATCTAGAACTGTTGTTTTCTGGAACAAGAAACTTGACAAGGATTCTAGAGCACCAGTGACGCTAAAGCAGTACTAACGATTCCATAACAGCGTTAAGGATTTTAGACATGCAGTAATGAATTATAGAGCCCTTCTGAACTCTGATTGGTGTTTCCACTGAGAAATAATTGTGGTGAAAACCATGTGACTGGATTTTTTTCCCTACAAAGCTCCCCTCTCAATCAGAACAATAGTTTTGGTAAGGTCCAGAACCTTCTCTGTTCATATCCTCTCATGTGTTGTTCTAAAAATGGTTTCTGAAGTAAACCTTCTGAAGTAATAGAACTCCTCTTAATTACCGATACAAAAGCAGACTGAATTTCCGATAAAGAAAAGATTGAGGCGTTTGTGGTCGTGAAGCGACAACGACGTCATGCATTCACAGTGCAACACAAGCAAACACGATGTGATACTTTTTTCTTTCGTCCTCTTTGTCAGGACGGATTTCGGAAGAGATGCAGGCACGGGTCCTACGTACCTCTTGATCATTTTCTTATGTATATCAGCGTCTATAAAAAACAAACAAAAATAGATTTTCTTAGTATAGAGACGTTTCTTTTCTGGTTGAAAGCGTGAGATGTGAGAGAAAGGTGCTGCAGCTTTGACTCCTCCCCCTTCTCCTCCTCTTTCCAACTCATATATATTTTCTTTTAAGAATGAGAGTAAAAAGTTCGGGATTTTGAGGATGAAGCTGCTCTTTGGAAACAAGCAGGACGTTCCCTCGTTTTCTTCCTTTCCCACAAGGAGGCCAACGGGAGACGTTATCCGGACATTATCTCCACCAGAGCAGCAACAGCATGCACACCGCCAGTAAAGTCATGGGCATGGCCGTGAGGGGCGTGCCCTTGTCTGCAGCAGGTCGCAGTGGAGTGGGCCTGTCAGACGCCGGTCTGTGGGGCGTGGCCTGATTCCGACGGCCCACCTCCATTGCCGACACTTCCGTCGGCGTGAACTCGAACTCGGTGGTGTAGCCACTCCCGCTCCCGGAACCGCTGACCTCGTCACCTGGTAATAAACAACGTAAAACAAGAGTGAGCAAATGGCCGGAGCCAAAACAGAACCGATCTAAAGATGTCAATAGGTCACATGACTTTTAAATGTCCACTCAAGAAGCACCTTATTAGGAATACTACACTAACACCATAACATACTTCTGCCATTGTAGCCTACTCGCCTCGAGGGTCGACATAGTTCACGTTCATTCCTGCAATCATACAGTATGGTTCTGTTTTCCGCCGTGATATTCCTGAAAGAGTCCCCACATTTCCTTTTTTTTCCCCATTTTCCAGATATGAAAAGACCAGATTCTCAACAAAAATTGGAAACAATATTCCAAAAAAAAATCCCCCAACAGGTGAAAAGAACAAAGCATGAGTGGATATGAATGGTGGTCTAGAACCATCCAGAAAAAAGAACATTTAGCTCTTGCTTTTACCTTAAAACACAGAAGTACACATAATCTGTTAAACTGAAGGCTACGGAAGCGCCCTGAGGAACCAGCTTAAGGATTTAGACCTGCAAAAACTCTTCTAGATCCACCCTAAAAGTTCTAGCCACTCCCGGAACCGCTGACCTCGTCACCTGGTAAAAAACAACTTAAAACAAGAGTGAGCAAATAGACGGAGCCAAAACAGAACCGATCTAAAGCTGTCAATAGGTCACATGACTTTTAAATGTCCACTCAGCGAGTACTTTATTAGGAAATACTACACTAACACCATAACATACTGCTGCCATTGTAGCCCACGCGCCTCGAGTTCACGTTCATTCCAGTAATCATACAGTATGGTTCTGTTTTCCACCGGGATCTTCTGTTGTTGTAGCCCATCCGACTGAAAGCTACGCAAATTGCGCATTCATTCTGCAATTATATATTGTGGTTCTGTTTCCCATTGTAGCCCATCCAACTCAGTGTAGGACGTATTGTGCATTCTTTTCCGCAATTGTACACTGCGGTTCAGTTTCTCGTCATGATCTTCTGATGTTGTAACCCATCTGACTCAAGGTCAGACATGCATTTATTCCACAATCGTAGAGTTCTGTTTTCTGTCATAATCTTCTGCTGTTAAAGCTGATCTGCCTAAAGGTTGGACATGTCATGCATTCTTTTCCACAATTGTACATTGAGGTTCTGTTTCCCATTGTAGCCCATCTGACTCAAGGTCTGATGTGTTGTACATTCATTCCTTATCTGTAAAGTGCGTATTTGTTTTTCCGTCATGATCTTCCGCCGTTGTAGCCCATCCACCTCAAGGTTTGACATGTCGTGCATTCATTCTACGATTGCACATTGCGGATCTGTTACCCCATCATAATCTTCTGCTGTTTTTATTTTGTTTAGCCTATTACCTACTGCTGTAGTAGCCACCTTCTGCCATTGTAGCCCATCCGCTTCAAGGTCCGATGTGTCATGTCTTCATTTCACAATCGTACAGTGCGGTTCAGCTTCCGGTTATGATCTTCTGCTGTTGTTGTTTTTCTTTAGCCACCACATACTGCTGTAGTAGCCATCTTCTGCCACTGTAGCCCATCTGCCTCACAGATGTGTTTTGCCTTCATTCAACAATTGCACAGTGTGGTTCTGTTTCCTGTCATGACTTTCTGCTGTTGTTGTTTTTTTTTTAGCCCGCCACCTACTGCTGTAGTATCCATCTTCTGCTGGTGTAGCCCATCAGCCTCAAGGTCTGACATGTTATGCCTTCATTCCGCAATAGTACAGTGCAATTCTGTTTCCTGTCACAATCTTCTGCTATGGTTTGGTTTATTTTATCGCGCCACCTACTTGTGTAGGAGCCATTTTCTGCTGTTGTAGACCCTCCACCTCAAGGTTTGACATGTCGTTCATTCATATCGCAACTGCACAGTGCGGTTCTGTTTTCCCATCATTTTCTTCTGCTGTTGTTTTATGTAGCCCACCAGCTACAGTGGTGCTTACAAGTTTGTGAATTTTCTATATTTCTGCATAAATATGACCTAAAACATCATCATATTTTCACACAAGTCCTAAAAGTAGATAAAGAGAACCCAGTTACACAAATGAGACAAAAATATTATACTTGGTCATTTATTTAATAAGGAAATGATTCAATATTACATAATTAGTGGTGTGAGTGGGCACCCTGTTTTACTTAAAGAACAGGGATCTATCAAAGCCTACTCTTCACAACACACGTTTGTGGAAGTGTATCATGGCACGAACAAAGGAGATTTCTGAGGAGCTCAGAGAAAGAGTTGTTGATGCTCATCAGGCTGGAAAATGTTACAAAACCATCTCTAAAGAGTTTGGACTCCACCAATCCACAGTCAGACAGATTGTGTACAAATGGAAGAAATCCAAGACCACTGTTACCCTCCCCAGGAGTGGTCGACCAACAAAGATCACTCCAGGGTAACTTCTAAGCAACTTCTAAGCAACTGAAGGAGTCTCTCTCACATTGGCTAATGTTAATGTTCATGAGTCCACCATCAGAAGAACACAACAATGGTGTGCATGGCAGGGCTGCAAGGAGAAAGTCACTGCTCTATAAAAAGAACATTGCTGCTCGTCTGCAGTTTGCTAAAGATCACGTGGACGAGCCAGAAGGCTATTGGAAGAATGTTTTGTGGATGGATGAGACCAAAATAGAACGTTTTGGTTTAAAAGAAAAGCGTTATGTTTGGAGAGAGGAAAACACTGCATTCCAGCATAAGAACCTTATCCCATCTGTGAAACATGGTGGTGGTAGTATCATGGTTTGGGCCTGTTTTGCTGCATCTGGGCAGGACGGCTTGCCATCATTGATGGAACAATGAATTCTGAATGATATCAGAGAATTCTAAAGGAAAATGTCAGGACATCTGTCCATGAACTGAATATCATGCAGGAAGACAATGACCCTAAGCACACAAGCCGTTCTACCAAAGAATGGATAAAAAAGAATAAAGTTCATGTTTTGGAATGGCCAAGTATAATATTTTTGTCTCATTTGTTTAACTGGGTTCTCTTTATTTATTTTTAGGACTTGTGTGAAAATCTGGTGATGTTTTAGGTCATATTTATGCAGAAATATAAAAAAAGGGTTCACAAACTTTCAAGCACCACTGTATTGCTGTATTATCCATCTTCTGCTGTTGTAGACCATCAGAATCAAGGTTCGACTTTCGACATTTATCCTTACCGTTCTGAGTAACTGCTGGGTACGAAACTCTGAGGAGATCAGCAGTTCTATCTGGCACCAACAGTCATGTCATGGTCAAAATCACTGGGATCACATTTATTCCTTATTCTGATATTTGATTGGCTGATTAGACGACCGCATGTTTCTAAGAATGTGCCCAGTGTGCACTGGCATTCCTAGACCAATTGAAGTAGGAGGGCCAGGCTGTGGCCAGTGGTTATGTTAGAAGGGCTACTCACTCCTTACTTATGGGAGCTGTGGGGGTGCAAGCTGCCCCCTTCCCCAGAACCCTATTATGGGTTTGTGAGGGTGAAACAACAGGCATCTTACTAGAGTCCTGGAAGGAGACGTCGTTGCCGTTGTATGCATTGCGCAGTTTGTTGGTCATCACCCGCAGGGCCATGATCTGCTGCCGGATGAAGGTGTCCGGCCGTGTAACGTCCATCTGGACCTCCGGATTGCTCAGCTGGTTCGTGAGCCCGTCCTTCACCACCTCGGGGAAGTACCTGGACACAAAACACAGGAACGCGAGTCACGAGTGTGGCCCGGACCTTCGACGACTGCCGATCTCTGAAACCAGGACCGTTACCTTCCTTTGGTGTGACTGTTCCAGCATTCTTCGCTGTTGGATTCAATCAGGTTTTCTTTAGAGCAGATACTCTCGGGGAGCTTCGACCAGAACTTCCGGGCCTGCTTCAGCTTCTCCTTTATGTCCTTCACCTAACAAAAAAGAGAAAGATAGAGAGAGAGAGAGGAAGTCTTACTGATCTCATGAAGCAATATATCCCATATAGGATGCTCATAATTGCAAAGGTGAGCCACCTCAGGGGAGGGGGACATGCAAACTCCACACAGTGGCTTCATCAAACCTCCTATTGCTCTCTCTCTTACACACACACACACACACACACACACACACACACAAAGTGTTTATAGTGCGAATTGAACTCCACTGTTTATATTTAATGAGCCACGCTGATGTGCTAAACAGCTAACAGCTTGAGGTTTTCACGCCGAATCCGATTAGCGTCTCGATCTTCATCTGCCATCCTGATGCTCCCGTCTGCCTCCGTTATTAACCGACAAAAATGAGTCAGGCCGCCTTTCGTTGTCGCTGTTGCCACAGAGGAGCTCATGCTAACCAGAGCACGCGTTAGCCGTTAGCATCTCCCAGGGGAGTTCTGATGGACATATAAATAAGTAAAGAAATAAACAGTTCGTCCTGGACTCCACCAGAGTCAGAAGGAAATGAGGAGAAGCGAAGGGGTAAAGCGACTAACCTTGACCCCCGAGACGTGATTAGTTTTACTGTAGCGCTAACATTCTTTCCAAATAGGCTTTATTAGCTTCCGCGACATGCCATTACGTCGTCTGCTCGACATTTACATTAGCGCTGAAGCTAACGAGGCTTTAATGGAACTATACAGGAAAGAGCTTGCAGGAAAATGAGAAGCCCCGGGATAGAAAAAAGCTGCTGCGCTATGTCTGATGTACAGTCACGTCTGTTCTACGTCTGATCCATGTCTGATCCATGTTTGTTCTACATTTGATCTGTATCTGTTCTGTGTCTGATCTATGCCTGATCTACATCTGTTCTTCATGAAACTGTATGTCTGTTTTATGTCTGTTCCATATCCGATTCAACATCTGATCTGTGTCTGCTGTTTGTTTATTTTATGTCCGAAATATGTCTATGTCTGATCCAGGTCTGGTCTACATCTGTTCTGGGTCTGATTCTATGTCTGATCTATGTCTGTTCCAGGACTGTTGTATGTACAATCTATGACTTTGAACTTCATCATCATGTCTGAGACCTTTGCCATCTGTTCTCCATTGTTCCTAAAGTCTGATCTATGTCTGATCTATGCTCTCTTTTTTTCCTAAGCTAAGCTCCTTGGAAGTATGGGTTAGATCTGTGAGCACTGCTGAGTTCCAACCTGATGTTGCTATGATGAACCCCCGAGCCCCATCTTCCTCCACTCGGTGCTACAGGTTCTGGGACGTGATGGAGTTTCTACAAGCCACCGAGTCGTTAACAGGGAATCGACGCGGCCCATTATTAAATTGCAGATACGCTCCGGCATCGACCACCTGTTCTGCGAAAGGTAAAAAATAACGATTCTTCAGCGAGACGTCTCCATGTAGGAACCACCAGGACCAGGAGCATGCAGGTCTCTCAGGGTTTGGAACAGCACCATTTAGACCCAGGTCATGTTCGCGCTGATGAATGGGGTCTGGATTAAAGTCCCACCAGGATCAGAGCTGACACGCCGAGTGCGGCGAGGATCAATAATGCTCTAATGCTGCCTCTCTCTCTTGCACACACACACACACACACACACACACACACACACACACACACACACACACACAGTCCCTAGAGTATTCTATAGTGACTTGTTTGTTTTTCTAAAAGCTGTATCAAGATGTAGGTTCCCTATCTACGGTCCATCTGTATGTGTATTCCCTATGTAGATTCTCCCTGCAACGTTTTCCCTATGTAGGGTCCCTATGTAGGGTTTTTCCGTAAGTTAATATACTGTAGGCTCCCTATGTAGTGATGGTAATATACTGTAGGCTCCCTATGTAGTGGTGATAATATACTGTAGGTTTCCTATGTAGGGTCCCGTTGTAGTGAGGGTAACATACTTAGATTCTCTACGTAGGGTTTCTCTGTAGGTTCCCTATGTATTTTCCCTTTGTACTGTAGGTTCCCTATGTAGTATGTAGGCAGAACCTATGTAGTATCCCTCTGTAGTGTCTCTCTGTTGTGAGGGTAATCTACTGTAGGTTCCCTATGCAGTGTCCATCTGTAATGAGATTAATATACTGTAGATTCCATATGTAGTGTCCCCTGCACTAAGGGTAATATGCTATAGGCTCCCTATGGAGGGTCCCTCTAAAGCAAGGGTTATATTCTGTAGGTTTCCTATGTAGGGTCTTTTTATAGTGAGGCTAAAATATTGTAGGTTCCCCCTGTAGTGAGGGTAGTATACTGTAGGTTCCCTATGTAGGGTCCCTCTATAATAAGGGTAATATACTGTAGGTTCCCTCTGTAGTGATTGTTATGTACTGCAGGTTCCCAATGTAGTGTCCCTCTGTAGAGCAGTATTAAATAATCTGGGGGCTCACCCACGATCTCAGAGTGAAAGGTGATAAGAATTGCTAGATTCTCTCCTGAGGAACCTTAAAAACACACCTGTGATGTCAAATCCTAACATTCTTTGTGAAAATATACCACTGCCACTGTGTGTGTGTGTGTGTGTGTGTGTGTGCGTGTTTATAAAGACAGAAGATGGATTGAAGGCTTACGCTTTGCTGCATCGTTCTCCAGACGTTCCTCTGGGAGGCACAAAGACAGAAAAAAAGAGAGACAGAGAGACAGACAGAGAGAGAGAGAGAGAGAGAGAGAGAGAGAGAGAGAGAGAGAGAGAGAGAGAGAGAGAGAGATAGCTTTATCCTGTAAACAACATGGCCGAAAGTATCTGGACGCTCAACCCTCACTGAAACCCCTCCTGCTCACCAGTCTCTGGAGGCCGACAGCCTCTGAAGGTTGAAGTTCCTCAGCATCATGTGGTCTGAAGCGAGAGCTGAACGCTTCGGTACCACGGGAGCTCCGACCCGACCTGGAGCCGACAGCTTTGGGGTGACCGCACATCTGGAACACCTACAACAACAATGACGACAATTAACACATCCAAATCTGGACCTTCCGAGGATTGGGGGACATCGGTACCTTCGTACCCTGGAGGAGATTTGCATGCTGTTCTCTTGCATGGTCACGATGGCCTCAGAAATCTTCATGTCGATGGGTTCCATCACCGCCTCAATGTTTGGTGGCCCCTCCAACCGGTCGGCTACCAGTAGCATGGAGTCTACAACAAAAACCATTACATCTACAAGGTTCCTCAACATCTACAAGGTTCCTGAGCATTTATAAGGTTCCTCAAGAGCCAGAAGGTTCTTCAACATCTACAAGGTCCCTCAACATTTAAAAGGTACCTGAACATCTACAAGGTTCCTCAACAACTATATGGCCCCTCAACATCTAATATCTATAAGGTTCCTGAACATCTACAAAGTTCCTCAACATCTATAAGGTCCCTCAAGATTTACAAGGTTCCTCAACATCTAACATCTAAATGGTCCCTCAACATCTATAAGGTATCTCAACATCTACAAGGTTCATTAACATCTCTAAGGCTCATCAACATTTACAAGGTTCCTGAACATACATAAGGTTCCTGAACATCTATAAGGTTCCTCAATATTTACAATGTTCCTCAACATCTAACATCTACAAGGTCCCTAAATATCTACAAGTTTCCTCAATATCTATAAATTTCCTCAACATCTACAAGGTTCCTCAACATCTACAAGGTTCCTCAACATCTACAAGGTTCCTCAACATCTACAAGTTTCTTAACATCTATAAAGTTCCCCAACATCTACAAGGTTCCTCAACATCTACAATGTTCCTGAACATCTATAAGGTTCCTCAACATCTAAAAAGTTCCTCAACATCAAGGTTCCTCAAGGTTCCTCAACATCTACAAGGTTCATCAACATTTACAAGATTCCTGAACATCTACAAGGTTCCTCAACATCTATAATGTCCCTCAACATGTAATATCTATAAGGTTCCTCAACATCTACAAATCTCCTGAACATTTACAACGTTCTTCAACATATATAAGGTTCCTAAACATCTGTAAGATTCCTCAACATCTATAAGGTTCCTCAAAATCTATAAACTTCCTGAACATCTTCAAAGTTCTTCTATAAACTTCAACATCTATAATATTCCAGAACATCTGTAAGGTTCCTCTGCATATCCAAGGATCCTCAACATCTACAAGGTTCCTCAACATCTACAAGACTCTTTAACATCTGTACAGTTCCTGAAAATCTAAGTTTCCTCAACATCTATAAGGTTCTATGAAGTTCCTGAACATCTACAAGGGTCCTGAACATCTAATCTGTAAAGGCTGAGGATGGTTCCTAAAACTGTAAAGATAGATGTTGAGGAACCTTAAAGATTTTGAGAAATTTTAGAGATGTTGAGGAACCTTGAAGATATTGAGAAACATTACAGATTTTGAAGAACTTTGGAGATGGTGAGGAACCTTATAGAAGTTGCGGGGCCTTGAAGATGTTAGGGAAGCTTATAGATATTCTGGAATGTTATAGATGTTGAGGAACTTTGAATATGTTCAGGAACCTTATAGATGTTGTGGAACTTTATAGATGTTCAGGATCCTTGTAGATGTTGAAGAACCATGTAAATGTTCAGGAATGTTATAGATGTTGAAGAACCTTGTAGATTTTGAGGAACGTTGCAGAGCTTGAGGAACCTTATAGGTGTTGAAGAAGCTTATAGATGTTGAGGAACCTTATTGATCTTGAAGAACCTTAAAGACTTTGAGGGACTTTGTAGATGTTGCAGAACCTTATACATGCTGAGGAACCTTATACATCTTGAGGAACCTTGTAGATGTTGAGGACCTTTGAAGATGTTGAAGAAGCTTATAGATGTTGAGGAACCTTGGATATGTTGAGGAACCTTAAAGATTTAGTGGAATTCTGAAGATGTTCAGGAACCTTGTAGATGTTGAGGAACTTTGAAGGTGTTGAAGAACTTTGTAGATGTTGAGGAACCTTGTAGAGCTTGAGGAACCTTTAGATGTTGAGGAACCTTGTAGATTTTGAGGAACCTTATAGATCTTAAGGAACTTTTAGATTTTAAGGAAACTTATAGATGTTCAGGAACCTTGTACATGTTGAAGAGCTGTGTAAATGTTCAGGAATGTTATAGATGTTGAGGAACCTTGTAGATGTTGAGGAACTTTGAAGGTGTTGAAGAACTTTGTTGAGGAACCTTAAAGAGTTTGAGGAACCTTATAGATCTTGAAAAACATTAAAGACTTTGAGGGATTTTTTAGATGTTGAGGAACCTTGTAGATGTTGTGAAACCGTATACATGTTGAGGAATCTTGCAGAGCTTGAGGAAGCTTATAGATGTTGAGGAACCTTGTAGATCTTGAAGAACCTTATAGATGATGAGGAACCTTATAGATTTAGAGGAACTCTGAAGATGATCAGGAACCTCATAGATGTTGAGGAACCTTATAGATTATAGATAGACGTGCTCAAGATCTATAACGTTCCTCAACATCTACAAGGTTCTTCACTATCTATAACTTTCTTCAAAATCTACAAGATTCCTGAACATGTATAAGGCCCCTGAACATCTATAAGCTTCCTCAACACCCTCAGCCCTGCAGCGAAGAGACCTGCAGAGAACCCACAAAGAGCCTTGTCCTGATAACAATAATGTATGAAGTGCAGATCCTGTGTAGGAGTGAGTTCAGGCCCCTCCCCGTACAGACACGGCCAGCGGGTCTCCTGGTTGAGCACACACCGTGATTGACGGTTCCATTCAGTGCGAACGTCTCGTGTGTATTTATTGACGCTGCTCTCCGGCGCCGAGCTGTCAGTCGAGACAAGGTGCTGCGTCCCAAATCAGAGCGAATGATAAATAATAAATAGCGGAACAGCGAAGAACGTGTGAATGAAACACTGTGGCTCCTGCTTGGATCTGTCACTTCAGGCGGACCGAGAGATGTCCTGAGACGAGCGGCGACACGGGTACGAATGCGGAGGAATGGGGCGGGGGCGGAGAGGAAGATAAACACCGGCTAAGGTGCTAACAAGATCTAGTCATGTTGGCACCCACTGTCAAGTAAGGTGGTGGACGACTGAACATTGGGGCAGTTTTGGTTCTGGTGGTCCAGAGTGTGAATGCTGGCCGTAGACCCTAAAGGCACTACAGAATCCACACAGAGGTGGCAGTGTGACCACGAGATCAACACTTTGGATTAACAAGAGGATCCACAAAGGTTCAGTCCCACCCAATGGGACTCACGCCCAGGTCATCACAGTGCCAAGCTAGCATGTTAGTTGGAATAAAAACAATAATAATAATAATGATAGTAAAAATAATAATAATAATAATGATACTAATGATTTATTATTATTATTATTATTATTATTATTATTATTATTATTATTATTATTATTATTATTATTAACAAATTTTGTTAAAATGGCAATATAGCAATAAAAAATAAATCTTATGTTAGCATAATCCATTAGCATTTCACACTGTAACTAATGTAACTTTATGACAAAATAATAATAATAATAATAATAATAATAATAATAATAATAATAATAATAATAAATATAGTTACAATTATAATGGAATTATAATACTACTAGTAATAATAGTAATGAAAATAATAACTGTAATGGTAATAATAATAATAATAATAATAGTAATCTAGTAAGAAGAAGAAGAAGAAGAAGAAGAAGAGGAAAAATAATACAAATAATGTTTTGTTAAAATAGCAGGATAGCAATCAAGAAAAAAATATTTACAAACCTTACGTTAGCATTAGCCATTAGCATTTCTCACTGTAACCTACCTAGCACAATGCTAGCATTAGCCATTAGCTTTCCTTGGTGCATGTTGTGAAGCTGCGTGCGAATGAAGCTGTGTCACTGTAACGAATGAAGGTAATGCTATATGTTAGCCCGAGACTCACTGTAGCTAATGTAGCTTTGTACTACTATTAGGCTATCACATTTGTCATTGTAGTGAAGCCATGTGTTAGCCGTGAAAGTTTCTCACTACAAGTAAAAAGAATAAAAAATAATAAATAATAATAATAGTAATAATAATAATAATAATAATAATAATAATAATATTTGGTTGATATAGCAGCATATCAATAAAAACAAACAAAAGAATTATGAGCAATGAAGCCTTATGTTAGCATTAGCCATTCTCACTGTAACTTATGACGTTTTGTGCTAGGTTTATGCGTTATCCTCGCTGTAAATGATAAAGCTTAATGCTTGCTTTATGCATTAGCTTTTCTCACTAACTACTGAAGATTTGTGCTAGCTTTATCCGTTAGCCTCACTGTAACTGATGAAGCTTTGTGCTAGCTTTATCCATTAGCCTTTCTTGGAGTAACTATGGGAGCTTTGTGCTAGCTTCATCAGTTAGCCTAACTCACTGTAATGAATGGAGCTTTGTGTTAGCTTTATCTGTTAGCCTTTCTCACTTTAACTAATGACGTTTTGTGCTAGCTTTAACCGTATTTCTCAGAGGTGCTAATGGAGCTCTGGCTAGCTTTATCTGTGATAGCAATTCTCACTATATCTAAGGTAGCTTTGTGCTAGCTTTATCTGTTAGGTTTCTCAATGCAACTAATGGAGCTGTGTGCTAGCTTTATATGTTAGCATTGTCACTGTAACTAATGAAATATTGTGCTAGCTTTATCTGTTAGCCTATCTGACTAATAAATGAAGCGTTGTGCTAGGTTCATCGCATTAACCGTTCTAACTGCGCCTAATGGAGCTTTGTGCTAGCTTTATCTGTTAACCTATCTCACTGTAACTTATGGAGCTTTGTGCTACCTTTATCTGTTAGCCTCACTATAACTAATGAAGTTTCAGCTAGCTTTATCTGTTAGCATTTCTCACTTTAAATAATGAAGCTTTGTGCTAGCTTTATCTGTTAGCCTTTCTCAAAGTAACTAATGAAGCTTTGTGATAGCTTCATCTGTTAGCCTTTCTCACTGTAACTACTGGAGCTTTGTGCTAGCTTTACCTGTTAGCCTTTCTTACTGTAACTACTGTAGTTTGTGCTAGCTAATATCTGTTAGCCTTTCTCACTATATCTAATGAAGTTTTGTGCTAGCTTTATCTGTTAGCCTCATTTTAACTAATAAAGCTTTATGCTAGCTTCATCCATTTGCCTTTCTTACTGTAACTACTGGATATTTGTGCTAGCTTTATCTGTTAGCCTGTCTCACTGTAAGAAATGGAGCTTTGTGCTAGGTTTATCTGTTAACCTTTCTCAGAGTAACTAATGGGGCTTTGTGCTAGCTTTACCTGTTAGACTTTCTCAGAGTAACTAATGGGGTTTTGCACTAGCTTTATCTGTTACCATTGTCGCTGTAACTAATTAAACTTTGTGTTAGCTTTATCTGTTAGCCTTTCTCACTGTAACTACTGGAGCATTGTGCTAGCTTTACCTGTTAGCCTTTCTTCCTGTAACTACTGTAGCTTTGTGCTAACTAATATCTGTTAGCCTTTCTCACTATATTTAATGAAGTTTTGTGCTAGCTTTATCTGTTAGCCTCACTTTAGCTAATGAAGCTTTATGCTAGCTTCATCCATTTGCCTTTCTTACTGTAACTACTGGGTATTTGTGCTAGCTTTATCTGTTAGCCTTTCTCACTCTAAATAATGATGCTTTGTGCTAACGTAATTGGATAGCCTGTCTCACTGTAAGAAATGGAGCTTTGTGCTAGGTTTATCTGTTAACCTTTCTCAGAGTAACTAATGCGGTTTCGTGCTAGCTTTATCTGTTACCATTGTCACTGTAACTAATTAAACTTTGTGTTAGCTTTATCTGTTAGCCTTTCTCACTGTAACTAATGGAGGTTAGTGCTAGCTTTATCCATTAGCCTTTCTCACTGTAACTAATGGAGCTTTGTGCTAGCTTTATCTGTTAGCATTTCTCACTATAACTAATGGAGCTTTGTGATAGCTTTATCCGTTAGCCTTTCTCACTATAACTAATGGGACTTTGTGCTAGCTTTATCTGTTAGCTTTCCTTACTGTAACTAATTAGACTTTGTGGTAGCTTTTTATATTAGCCTTTCTCACTGAAATTAATGAAGGTTTGTGCTAGCTTTATCTCTTAGCTTTTCTTTTGTTAAATAACAATGCTTTGCGTTAGCTTTATCTGTTAGCCTTTCTCACTATGGCTAATGTAGTTTTGTGCTAGCTTTATCTGTTAGCCTTCCTCACTGTAACTAATATGGCTTTGCACTCCCGTTATCTGTTTCTCACAGCAAGTGACCTGTATTGATTTTTGCGTTTCATTTCTTTTTAATCATGCGGTTTTACCATGGCTCTGAAACCCGAGGCCATTCTGAGCCCACAAGAGCCCACCGCGTGCCCACCCAGAGCCTAGAGCATTAAGCGTTGAGATTTCCTGTCCTTGTCAAGAAGCTCAAAGCAAAAATAAACATGACCAGCATGCGACAAAATGCCACGTGGTGAAATGGGCAGAGTCAGCGTGATTGGATCATGTAGGGGCTCATTGATCTCGCTGGCTTATTCCGTTTCCATGATGATGTGCAGAACACACACACACACACTGCGTGTGTAATTACCGTAAATCACAAAATCACAGGTTCCATTCTAACTCGCCTCCACGGTGATTTGGGACGCAGCCCACAGAGAGTCATTGCAGATTTATTATTAAGTATGAAGTGACGTATCTGCCTTCATCCTCTACACTTAGGAGAACCACTGTTTTCAAGGAACACACCCCCCCTTCCCACCAACCCCGCCCCATGCCACCCCACCCCACCCAAAGCCGTTCTGTAGATAGTTTGGGACAGAGCAGTGACGGACGGTGCGGTCCGGGTGCTTCTCGGGTTCCTGATGGCAGAGCTTTAATGGAGTGGGAGTAATTTCCTGGGAGACGCTTTTAGAAGGAGGAATCGATGGTCATTTCCTGCGGATTAGATCTTCCCCCGATCAGAAGTGTGCACTTCATCCTGCTTTATTACTGCTCGCACCCAAACCACACTCAGCTGTGCTGACTGAGGGCGTGGACTCCTTCAGCCTCAGATATTTTATTTCCTTTCATTATTTAGTGGGACAGCGGTTAGCACTGGAACCTCACAGCTCTAGAGACGTGGGTTCAAGCCGCTGCCGGGCTGCAGTCTGGGTGAGATTTGCATGTTCTCCCCACATCTGCTCGTCTTTACTCTGAGTTCCTCCCATAATGGCAAGAGGTACGCCAACTAGCATCTCTAAAGTGTCCCATTGAGAGCGAGTGCGAGTTTGCATGTCCAGGGTTGGGTCCCACCTTATGTCCTGTCCTGTGCTGCCTGTGCACCCCATGACCCCACGTCCTTTCTGTAGGTCTCGGTTCTGCATCAGTGTCTCTTAGGATGATCGTTCCATCTTAAAGAGGCAGTAGTGGGACTAGACCTGGTGGCAACCGCTGGCTAAATGACAGCGTGGGCCAATCTGGTTGATCCTGCACAACTTTCCATCCCCACCAAGCCAGCCTCCCAGTTGGCACTGAATCTCACCCCAACTCTTCCTGATGGTCTCTCCAGTGGGTCCTGGTTATGCATTGGTGTCTACTTTAAGACGGCCATTCTTGAAACAGCTCTACTGGAAATCCAATTGGTGTCTATTGGCTGAAACTCAATGTGGACCAATCTTGGATATCCACCCCCAGAGCTTTCCATCCCAAGCCAGCCTCCCAGTTGGCACTGAATCCCACCCCCATGCCACCCGATGGTGCCTAGAGCACATCCTAGTTCTGTAATTAGCACCTCCTTTAAGACAACCATGCTTGAAACAGCTCTAGCGGGAGTCAACTGTTTGATGGAATGATCTTGTAGGACCACCTACACAGTTTTCCATCCCAAGTTAGCCTTCCAGTTGGCACTGAATCCCACCCCAACTCCTCCTGATGGTCCCTCCAGTGGGTCCTTGTCCTGCTTTGGCATGTAGACTAAGATAGCCCATGCCTGAAACCTCTCCAGCGGGAGTTGATTGTTTTATGGAGCGATGCTGTGGGACCACCTGCAGAGCTTTCCACCACAAGCCTGCTTCCAAACTGGCACTAAATAACTACTTGAGCAGGAACTCTTGCGGGAGTTGACCAAGTGGCACTCACCATTTAGCCAGTCGATGCCACTTGGTTAATTAGGAGAGACCCCCAATGGAAGGACCCCCGGGAGAGTTCTGGACAAGACTAGACCTTTTCTCTAGAAGTGTTACTGGTAAAACAGGCTGAAATTTCTCAGTTCTGTGGACACGCCCCCTCCTCCCTTGCAAAGGGCTATCAGCCAACTAGTGTTCAAGATTCAATACACAAAGTAGCTTTACTGGCACCACTGTAATGGGGAGGGATAGCGAGTGGGGCTTTAGCCATTCTAGTGTCAAATCAAAGCTTGGATCATTGAATCAACAGGTCGATGAGACCCATCAGGGACAGTTAGATAATATACACAATGGCTGAACCTGAAGCTGCCTGGCAGGACTCTCTGTAGCGACCAGAGAACTTTGCATGGGCAGTAAGAGTAAACATTTTTTATCAGAATGAACGCTGCATTAAATGGAGAACCAGATGGAGAGCTTTGCCTCCTACTTCTGCCTCCTAAACGCCAGACACACGAGGCTGCTGATCCATTAGGGCACTCCCTAAATCCCAGCAGCATTCGGCATGCATGCACGCACACACACACACACACACACACACACACACACACACACACAAACACACAAACACACACACAGAAAATGCAGTGTGTAACCTGATCAATTCTGGATCGGGCATCTTCTAAACGCATCCCGAAAGTGAAATGTCACCATCGGCATTTAGGAACAACAGCCGCACCTCATAAATATTCCGAGCACAAAGAGCTCCAGCGGCAGCGAGAAGGACGCAGAAGACAAAGACGACAACGAAGGCGACGACAGCGACGATGATGATGATGGCTCTGATGGTGCCGATCGAGCCGTGTTGCGTCGGTTCGATGCTCTTTGTGGACCTGATTAAAAATCGATAGCGAGGAAAATGAAAAATGGCACGGAGACAATGCTGCGTGCGACTCAGGGCTCGGGTTCCTCCTGACTAAGGAGGCCTTGGTAATCAGTTACACGACATACGACACATCCACCAGGGGCGGCGGGGCCTCGGGAGGTTGAGATGAACTATCGACCGCGAGGTTGAGCGTTCCAGTTACAGACTGATTTATGCTGTGACCTGAACTTGCGTCCCTTCAGGTCGCTGTTCTCACTCTCTCTCGGAAGTGTGCTCCTCAGCATGGTTCTAGAACCACCACATAAAGGCCTTCCCAAAATCAATCTGGTTTCCATTTAGTTGCTCTCAAAAGAAGTTGTTACCGGAGACCATCGGCTTTACCTTCATGCGCTATCAGACAGAGAGACAGAGACAGAGACTAAACATGCAGGACGTACCTATGAATACATTCCACTCTGGGTCCAGGTCCGCTTGGTTAGCCAGGCAGCCCTTCATGACGTTCTGGCAGTAGCTACCGCATGGCTTCAGTCCAACAAACCCCCCACAGTACGGACAGTACAGCATCCGCCCCAGGGCCTTACTGCAGCCCGGAGACACGTTCACCTGGGGACAGGGGACATACAGAGACAGGGTCGTGGGGGGTAAGAGTTTGTAGGGCTGGCAATAATTTTGACACCATTTACAGTGGGGCAAAAAAAAGTATTTAGTCAGTCACTGATTGCGCAAGTTCTCTGACTTAGAAAGATGAGATAATTCTGTAATTTTCATCATAGGTACACTTCAACTATGAGAGACAAATGAGGAAAAAAATCCAGGAAATCACATTGTAGGATTTTTTTAAAATTTAATTGTAAATTATGGTGGAAAATAAGTATTTGGTCAATAACAAAAGTTCAACTCAATACTTTGTAACATAACCTTTGTTGGCAATGACAGAGGTCAAACGTTTCCTATAAGTCTTCACCAAGTTGGCACACACTGTAGCTGGTATTCTGGCCCATTCCTCTATGCAGATCACCCCTAGAGCAGTGATGTTTTGGGGTAACATGGACTTTCAACTCCCTCCACAAATTTTCTATGGGGCTGAGGTCTGGAGACTGGCTAAGCCACTGCAGGACCTTGAAATGCTTTTTATGGAGCCACTCCTTCATTGCCCGAGCGGTGTGTTTGGGATCATTGTCATGCTGGAAGACCCAGCCACATTCCATCTTCAATGCTCTCACTGATGGAAGGAGGTTTTGGCTTAAAATCTCACGATACATGTCCCCGTTCATTCTTCTCTTAACACGGATCAGTCGTCCTGTCCCTTCTGCAGAAAAACATGATGTTTCCACTCCCACGCTTCACAGTAGGTATGGCGCAACTCAGAATTCTTCTTCCTCCAAATGCGGCGAGTTGAGTTTTTACCAAGAAGTTCTATTTTAGTTTCATTTGACCACATGATATTCTCCCAGTCTTCTTCTGGATCATCCACATGCTCTCTGGCAAACTTCAGACGGGCCTGGGCATGTACTGGCTTAAGCAGGGGAACACGCCTGGCACTGCAGGATCCGAGTCCCTCTCTGCAGGTCATTCATCAGGTCCCTCCATGTAGTTCTGGGATTTTTTGCTCACCGTTCTCATGATCATTTTGATCCCACGGGATGAGATCTTGCTTGGAGCCACAGATCAAGAGAGATTATCAATAGTTTTGTATGTCTTCCATTTTCTTACAATTGCTCCCACTATTGATATATTCACACCAACCTGCTTGCCTATTGTAAATTCACTCTTCCCAGCCTGGTGCAGGTCTACAACTTTCTTCCTGGTGTCATTCAACAGCTCTTTGGTCTTGGACATGGTTGAGTTTGGAGTCTGACTGTTTGAGGCTGTGGACAGGTGTCTTTTATACAGATAACGAGGTCAAACAGGTGCCATTAATACAGGTAATGAGTGGGGGACAGAAGAGCTTCTTAAAGAAGAAGTACACGTCTGTGAGAGCCAGAAATCTTGCTTGTTTGTGGGTGACCAAATACTTATTTTCCACCATGATTTACAATTAAATTCTTTAAAAATCCTACAATGTGATTTCCTGGATTTTTTTTCTCATTTTGTGTCTCATAGTTGAAGTGTAGCTATGATGAAAATTACAGACCTCTCTCATCTTGCTAAGTCGAGAACTTGCACAATCGGTGGCTGACTAAATACTAAATACTTTTTTGCCCCACTGTATGTCCCTTTATGTTTCCCTGTTTAGTGCTTTTATGTACTATCTCTCTATGGTGTCCCTGCAGTGTCTCTGGGTTGTGTCCCTTAATAGTAAATCCTGTGTAGCATCCCTGTCTACTTTCTCTGGGGAATTTGTTTGTGTAGTCACTACACAGAGACGGTAGACATAGACACTTCACAGAAACATTGCACATAAACACTGCACAGTGACAATGCATAGAGAGAATACACAGAGACACTTCACAAGGACAATACACAGGCAGAACACAAAGATACACTACACAAGGGCACTATGTAAACACGCTGCAGAGAGACACTACAAAACATGTGAGACACCGCACAGGGATGTTACAACGAGAGAATACACATGGTCACTAAACAGGGACAATACAAAGAATACTACATACACATCACAGCAAGACAATGAATAGAATCATAGCACAGAGACACTGCACAGGGATACTGCAAAGGTACACTATGGAGACATCCTGAATAGAAACACTGCACAGAGACTCTACACAGTGACACTACATAGAAACATTGCACAGACACACTATATAGTGACACTACACAGAGAAACTACATGATGACAGTGTAATATCTCTGTGTAGTGTCCTTGTGTAGTACTTTATTTATTTATTTATTTATTTACACATAGACAGAGTGTAGTATATCTTTGTTGTGTCTCTGTGTAGTGTCTTTATGTAGAGTCTATGTGTAGTGTCTGTGTAGTGTCTCTGTGTGGTTTCTCTGTATAGAGTCTATGTGTAGTGTCTGTGTAGCATCTCTGTGTAGAGGCTATGTGTAGTGTCCCTGTGTAGTGTATCTGTGTGGTTTCTATGTGTAGAGTTTCTGTTTAGAGTCTCTGTGTAGTGTCTGTGTAATGTCTCTGTGTGGTTTCTCTGTGTAGAGTCTATGTGTAGTTTCTATGTAGTGTCTCTGTGTAGTGTATATTGTGTGGTTTCTCTGTGTAGTGTCTCTGTGTAAAGTCTATGTGTAGAGTCTCTGTGTAGTGTCCCTGTGTAGTGTATTTTTGTGGTTTCTATGTGTAGAGTCTCTGTGTAGTGTCTGTGTAGTGTCTCTGTGTAGAGGCTATGTGTAGTGTCCCTGTGTAGTGTATCTGTGTGGTTTCTATGTGTAGAGTCTCTGTGTAGTGTCTCTGTGTGGTCTTTATGTGTAGTGTCTCTGTGTAGTGTCTCTGTGTAGAGTCTCTGTGTAGAGTCTCTGTGTAGTGTCTCTGTGGAGTGTCTCTGTGTAGAGTCTCTGTGTAGTGTATCTTTGTGGTTCCTGTGTAGTGTTTGTGTAGTGTCTCTGTGTAGAGGCTATGTGTAGTGTCTCTGTGTAGTGTATCTGTGTAGTTTCTCTGTGTAGTGTCTCTGTGTAGTGTCTCTGTGTGGTCTTTATGTGTAGTGTCTCTGTGTAGTGTCTGTGTAGAGTCTCTGTGTAGTGTCTCTGTGGAGTGTCTATGTGTAGAGTCTCTGTGTAGTGTATCTTTGTGGTTTCTATGTGTAGAGTCTCTGTGTAGTGTCTCCGTGTGGTCTTTATGTGTAAATTCTGTGTGTAGTGTCTCTGTGTAGTGTATCTGTGTAGAGTCTCTGTGTAGTGTCTCTAGTGTTTTGTGTAGTGTTAATATGTAGTTTCTCTGTTTAGTTTCTGTGTGATTTCTATGTGTAGAGTCTCTGTGTAGTGTATCTGTGTGGTCTCTATGTGTAGAGTCTGTGTGTAGGGTCTCTGTGTAGGGTCTCTGTGTAGGGTCTCTGTGTAGTGTATCTGTGTGGTTTCTCTGTGTAGTGTCTGTGTGTAGTGTCTCTGTGTAGCGTCTCTGTGTAGTTTCAGTATGCTGTGTATCTGTGTAGTGTCATCATGTAGTGTCTCTGTGTAGTCTCTATGTGCTGTGTTTCCATGCAGGGTCTCTGTGTATCATCTATGTGTAGTATCTATGTGTAGTTTCTCTGTGTAGTGTCTCTATGTATAGTCTCTGTGTGGTATCTCACTGTAGTGTCTATGTGTAGTGTCTCTCTGTAGTGTCCCTGTGCTGTGTCTCTATATGGTGTCTCTGTGCATTTTTTTCTATACAGTGTCTCTGTGTAAAATCCCAGTCTGTTCTTTCCGTGCAGTATCCCTGTGAAGTGTCCCTATGTAACACCCTTTCTAGTCTCCCTGTGTACATGTGATTAAAGTCTGCGGATTGAAGAAGGAATCAGGATTTTGGTGTCATAAGACTTCAAAGCAGACGGAACCCTGTGTATAAACTGTTAGCATAACAGCATGTACCGCTGCTTCCTACCAGGGCTGCTCTAATTTACATCAGAGCGTTTGAACTTCCTGTCAGAGTTACTCTTGTTACCCATCATGCTCAGCACCACATACTGTTTGTTTAGCATCTCTCTGTAATTGAACGTGCGAGTAACAGATCGCTTTATCATCGCACTAACATCTTCCAATTCTCTCTGCTCTCTCTCATTTCAGCGCTTCGTGTTTAGCAACACACAAATACAGAGTTGTTCTATATCTATTGTCAGGGCTCAGAGAGCGGGGCCTAGATAGCTACCAATCAATCTTAATCACATAGCTAATAGCAACTATACGATGTTATATAGCTAGACCAGTTAAACATCAGAGCTCGCCCTCACCAGAATACTGAAGTAAATTGATTTTATATTTGTACCTGCTTCTACTTGTTAATGTTTGGACTTGGCTCTTGGATGTACTCATTTCTCCTAGTTGGGCCTGGTACTGATGGGTCATAGTTGAACTTGGTTTTTCTTGTATATGGTTGGAACTCGATCTCCTGGTTCCTGAATGTTCCTGTTTCTCCTGGTTTCTGCTGGTCCTGGTTCTACTGGTTCATCATTGGACTTGGTTCTCCTGGCTCCTGGTTGGACCTGGTTGTACTGGTTTCTGGTTTGACCTGGTTCTCCTGGTTTCAGTTTGTGTCTGGTTCTTTTGTTCCTAATTGATTAGATTCTCCAGGTTCCTCATTGGACCTCTTTTTCGTGGTTCATGGTCTTGGTTCTCCTTGTTCCTGGTTGTACCAGGTTCCGATGCCTCCTAGTTGGACCTGGTTCTGATGCCTCCTAGTTGGAGTTGGTCCTTGTTTATGGTTAGACTTTATTCTTCTGGTTCTTGGACATATCTGTTTCTCCTGGTTCAACCTGGTACTATGGGTTCATAGTTGGACCTGGTTCTCGTTGTTCAAGGATGGACCTAGTTCATTGTTAGACTTGGTTCTGCTGGTACCTGGATATACCCAGTTCTCCTGGTTGTACCTTGTTCTACTGGCCCTTGGTTCCTGGGTCTCCTTGTTCTGCTGGTGTTAGTATGAGAGCGAGAATAGAGACACCTCTGGGATGACAAAGTAAATGATTTCTTCATTTAAGGAGACAAAGATGAAAACATTACTGATCCACACAGGGTTCTGGATTTATTTAGCTCTCGATCAGGTTCTGTCTCTTCGCACATACCCCAACCCCCAACCCCCCCGAGCTCTGGACTTGGTGTGAGTGTGACATTAAGTGACGACGAGCTTTATGTTTCCCAGCACTGACATGATTTGATCTGCTGACATTTCCGAGGATCAAACTCAGATGAATCAACGTCCAGAGTCTCCACACTGGATCCCGGTGGAGTCAGATTAGCAGTGTTGGAGTGGGGAGGGCGGAGCATCGGTTTTATGGAGCTGCATTTTAATCGACAGTCCTTCCAGAAATACATCTTGAAGGAACTTCACTGCCTGAAGCGTCCCAAACTGCACACCCAATTTATTAGCGCACATAAATCAGTCCTATATAAAGCGTTAATGTTCTTCCTTTATTTTTATTGTAAGTATAATGGCAGGTAAATAAAAGTCCATCAATTTTTAATCCCTTGTATTATGGGGTCTCTCCAAAGAGACACTAATGCCATTAAGTGCACTTTACGAAGCAGTAATCCTCCAAATGTCCACTTAATCCCACGTACTGCCAGATTAGTGTAGATGTTGCTTAAATCTGGCTTAATCCTGCTCTTTTACGTCCACTGAAGCCACAGGAAAATTGCTCAGAATGCAAGGACACAACTCAGAAAAGCTGCAAAATATGAATACATTTTTCTTTCCTGGCTGTATTCGAAACCCAGACGAAAGTACTTCCAGTAGCACTCCATCTCTTCATCCTCAGGCCAGGTTAGCCCGTGTGGAAACTCTTAACGGCATGATGCCACCGGCGTAGATGCACGCGGAGAGTGTTCTCTCAGTTGTTAAGTCCCAATCAAACTAAAATGGTAGGATAAAGGTAAACCTCACACTGTCAGCAAGAACAAAGCATAACTGGGCTAAAGGCCATATGGGGATAAGTTCCAAACCTGAAAACCTGGGCAAAAACATACGAGCGCACACAGACGAAAAGTTGTTTAGAGCAAGGCGTTTGTCCCCCATTCACAGTAAGGACAATGGCAAGAGAGGCAAACAATCTCCAAGCATCATTGCTGGAGAGTTACCAAAAGCATCTCAGGGTCTTCAAAACCATCATCAGATGCCACCTCCAGGCTTTCCTGGCATCTAACCAAAAATGTAGGCTCCTCGAGTTTGCTAAATACTACTGGGACAAAGGAAGACTACACTCAGAAGAACCCCATACCCACTGTTAAGTATGACAGAGGGTTTGTCTTGTTGTGGGGCACCTTTTCTTCCAAATACGCCTACCTTGTTAGGGTACATGGCATCCTGGAGTCCATGAAGTTCCAGGATGTCTAGTAACTGCCTCTGCCCAGGGCAATGATCCAAGATATCATAATCAAGCTTCTGTCTTAGCGAGATCAATCCCCTGATCTAACACCCTTAGAAAACCTGTTGGGGGAGCTAAAGAGGAGAGAGGAGCTTGGACCCTTGAACATCCTGAGAGATTCTGTAAAGGGAAACAGCCTCAAATTCCCTGTTCTGGCTTCTCTAATGTTAGAAGACCTTATGAGGGGAGGCAATATAAAATTGTGTTTTTTTATGACTGACTTCCCCTTAAAGGTTGGATTTTTCTCATTTTGTCAGTGGTAGATTAAGCTCATTCACCAAAAAGATGAATCTTTTCTCAGCTTTGCCAATTCTACCAATAACAGAGGGGACCGTATTTGCATCAGAAGAACTTATTTTTGAAAGTGTAGCCACTGGGTCTACCCTGTCCAGAGTCCTTGCCTGACTGATTTTGCTGATCCAGCCTAGTATTCTGTCTAAAAAGTCCACTGTAAAACAATGGTGGGGTCTTTTGAGAGTAGCTTACAGTCAGAGCAGAACAACAAGACAGGTCTACACTTCTTAGGTTTGTAGAGAGCACCAGTGTTGGGGGCCAAAGGGTCAGAACTGCCATTGTAAAGCTTAAAGACTATCATCTATCATTTAGGACTTCCAGTATGTTGGCTTGAGGGTTTGAGCTGAAGGCAACTGGACCTCCTATTGGTTCTTGAAGACGCTTCTTCAGTTCTAGAAGCTGATGGGGAGTACGAGGTGGTCCTGAGAGTCCTCGACCCACCCTGTCAATACAAGGACATAACAACAACGTGTGACCAATCTGCAAGTCTTTAAACCCATCCTGCCATCATAGAAGATCCACTAGAGGTTCATGGCATGGTGGGGCAATGACTCGCAGATGGATCTCACCTTGGTCCCTGTGGTCCTAGCGACCCTTGTATTGACTAGGTAGGTCAAGGACTCTTGGGACCACCTCCAAGGTGACTGCCCCACTAGAGGTTAAATACCAGGGACTCCCCATCAGCTTCTAGAACTGAAGAAGCCTTTCGGATAAAAAGAGAACCAAGAGCCTAGAGATTTATCTCTACTTCTACTGGAAATAATGGATAGCAGGTGAAACCACGTCACTGGTTCCGTCAGTCGGTTGACTTTTGCCGTTATTGTCTTAAGGAGAAAATAATTGTAATCCCATTGCCACTCTACCTCATCATCCCCTAAAGACCCATTAGCACGTACAGAAACTTTAACAGCCTGCCTGCTGCCACCGACATAGATGCTCGCAGGGCGTTTTCTCTCTGGCGCTAAGTCCCAATTAAACAAAAAGTGTTATAAACCAAATTTAGAGAAAAGAAGGAAGAAGAGAGAGTGTGTGTGTGTGTATGTGTGTGTGTGTGTGTGTGTGTGTGTGTGTGTTTGTGTGTGTGTGTGTGTGTGTGTGTGTGTGTGTGTGTGTGAGTGTGTGAGAGAGAGAGAGAGAGAGAGAGTTTTCAGGGTATAGGAACAAGTTTGGTTCTAAATCAGAAAAACAGGATTACAGGATGACAGCTGGAAAAAATACTATTCTATAACTCTTGTACATACATGTTGCTTGTTATTCATTAATCATTTTTGCTTTCTCAATGTTATACCATAACAGGCATGCTAATAAAGCATTATATATGAAAATGAAAATGAGAGAGGCAGACAGAGAGACAGGCAAAGGCAGACAGACAGAGTATGAGACAGAGAGACAGGAAGAGAGAGATAGTCTGGCAGAGGTAGAGAAGAGAGAGATAGACGCCAAGAGGCAGATACATAGAGGGAGACACAGAGAGACAGACTGAGAGAGAGAAAGAAAGAGACAAACAGACAGACAGTCAGAGACAAAGAGAGAGAAAGAGACAGGCAGAGGTAATATACAGACAGACAGGAATCAGACAGAGATAGAGAGTGAGACAGAGTTAGAGACATAGACAGATAGAGAGAAAGAGACAGACAGACAGACATACAGAGACAAAAATAGAGAGAGGCAAAGGCAGAGACAGACAGACAGATATATTTTGATTCTCTGTAGCCAAGCTTTGACAATAGAAGTGTTTATATTTGTCATGTCAATAAAGCAACTTTTGTATCTTGAATCTTGTTACAGTGAGACAGACAGAAAGACAGACAGAAAGAGGTAGAGTCAGACTGACAGAGAGAGATAGAGACAGACAGAGAGACAAACATACAGACAGCGAGACAGACAGATGGAGAGAAAGAGACAAATAGAAAGACAGACAGAGACACCTACAGACAGATAGACAGACAAACAGACAGTGAGACAAACAGACAGAAAGAAAGAAACAAATAGAAAGACAGACAGAGACACCTACAGACAGAGAGACAGGTAGAGAGACAGACAAACAGTGTCTGACAGACAAAGACAGACAGACAGAGTTAGAAACAGCGAGACAAAGAAAGAGGCAGGCAGAGTTAGAGACAGAAAGACAGGCTGCGGTAGAGTCAGACAGAGAGACAGACTGTGAGACAAACAGGGAGAAAGACAGACAGAATCAGAGAAAGAGACAGAAGCACACAGACAGACAAAAAGAGGCAGACACAAGCAGAAACAGATGTAGAGATAGAAGCAAACAGACAGACAAACATACAGACATACAGACAGACAAAGGTAGACAGAGTGAGAGATAGACAGATAGACAGACAGTCAGAGAAAAAGAGAGGGAAAGAGAAAGACAGAAGACTCAGACTGAGAGACAGACAAACAGACAGAGATAGACACAGAAATTGAGACAGATAGCTAGATGGACAGACAAACCAAGAGACAGGAGACGGACAGACAGAGAGACAGACAGAGAGACAAAGATAGAGATAGAAACAGAAACAGACAGAGGTAGAAACAGACAAAGAGACAGACAGATAAACAAAGAGAGACACAAACATACAGAGACAGACCCAGACATATGACCGACAGATAGCCAGAGATAGAGATAGACAGAGACAAAAAGAGACAGAGACAAGCATGGAGACAGACAAAGAAAAAGACAGAGGTAGAGACAGACTGACAGACAGGTCGTCTATTGCTTAGATGTTTCATTATCTGTATGAGATGCTAGACTTACAGAACTGATTTAGGGATTAAACCTGATTGGATGGCAATTTAGGGGTTAAATAAGCTCCACCTCACCTTGGCCACGCGACTGGCCACCTCCCGTCCCACCATGAGTCCCTGGACAAAAGTTCGGGCGGCAGCGAGGGCGCGCGTGATCTGGAGGCGGAGCTTTCTCGGGGCGTCACCAAACGGCCGGAGCTGGTGGCTGTACTTGCTAACGCACTCCAGGTAATCGTCAGAGAAGGAGAAGTGAGAGTTCAACATCTGGAACATCTTCTCCAGGAGCCTGGTCCAGAAATCAGCCAGCATCTCCTCCAGGTTCACGTTCCCTCCTGTGTAGTAGCGCCGCAGCTCCGAGAACAGGTCCTCCAACAGTTCCGAGTTCTGCAGGAACAGCTTCCCATAGGTCCGGACCAGGAGCACGTCCAGAGACTTCTCCGAGCTGTCCAGCAACTGCAGGAAGAACTCTGCACAGGACCAAAACATTACAGGTTACACGTTAATTAGGTCAAAACAGGGGACCCAGCAGAACATCTCAGAATGTTCGTCAGCTCTACCAGAGTAACTTCTAAGCAATTAAAGTTCCCTGTCATTTTTATGTAGGCCAAAAAATCTAGAAAATTCTACGGTCCACTAGCCTGAGCAATGATGGATCAGAAGCTTTATCCGGGCTCAGCGACCCGAGGCTACTGCAGAAGTTGTTATACGATGGCGCTAATTAGGGCTAACATCTCACGTGTGCATGCGTGCGTGCGTGCGTGCGTGCGTGCGTGCGTGTGTGTGTTTTCGTAGCTGTGATGGTTAACCATCATGGATAAGGTTGCCAAGACAGTTGAAAAAACGGCGGCTTTGTTACACGGGACTGAGCTTTAACCTTGGCACCGTACTCTGGGTGCGAATTCTCCCCTAACTCTACTCCTTAATCCTAGCACTAGATCTTTACCAATAACCCCTAATCCTAACCCTAGATCTTTATCCATAATCCCTAATGCTAAATCTAAATCTTTACTCATAGCCCCTAATACTAACACTACATTTTTACCTATGACCCCTAATTCTAACTCTAGATTTTCACCCATAACCCCTAATCCTAACCCTAGATCTTTACCCATAACCCCTAATCCTGACACTAGATCTTTACCCATAGCCACTAATCCTAAACCTAGATCTTTATTCATAACCCCTACTCGTAGCACTAGATCTCTAACCTCAAATCACTAATCCTAAACCTAAATCCGTAACCCTAACCATAGGTATCTAAGAATAATCTCTAACCCTTACCCTTAACCCTAACGGTTAACCTTAGATCTCTAACTCCAACTCCTAGTCCTTATCTTAATCCTAGATTTCTAACCCATAACCCTAATCCTAACCCTAGACATCTATCCCTAACCCCTAATCCTAGATCCCCAATCCTTAACTTCAACCCTAAACCTTAACCCTAGATCCTTAATCCTAGCTCTCTAACCCTAATCCTAGATTTCTAACTCTAACCCCAAATCGAAGATCTCTAACCCCTACCCTTAACCCTAGATCACTAAATCTAATCCCTAACTCTAATCCCTAATTCTAGCTCTCTAACCCTTAACCTTAAACTTCTAACCCTAAATCACTAACCATAAAACTAGGTATCTAACCCTAATCCCTAACTTTAATTCCTAACTCTAGATCTGTAATCCTAACCCTTAACCCTAGGTCTCTAAATTTAACTCTAACCCTAAGCCTAGATCTGTAACCCTAATTGCTAACCATCTCTAATCCTAAATCCTAATCCTAATCCTAGATCTCTAACCAATAACCGCCAATCCTAACCCTAGATCTCTAACCCTAATCTATAAATCTGCATGCTCTTTAACGATCTGCTGGAGTGTAGAACCATTTAAGCAAATGCCAGGACCCAACCCCCCTTGAGAGACTGGAATTGCTGGTGTTGCCCTTCTAGCATTAGACCCTCATCAGTCAATGTCTTCCATATTGCTTCGTACTCCAGATAGCTCTCACTGGGCTTCACCAGTAAGCACCATCTACATATGGAGCACATGATATATCAAGGCACCAATGGTGGAGGGACGATTTGTGAAACGAGCTTCATGTAATGTAACCCTCCCCTAGAAGGCAAAGACTTCAAGGTCTGGGTAAAATGGACCAAACATTAAGCACTTCTAAATATTTAATCTGGAGGATTCTTCCTCACAGCCGGTGGACATTCATCTGAAAACTTTCTCCTGCTCATATCTTGGCAGCGTCGTGGTGAGCAGATCGTCCTTCCCACCGAGAGACCTTTGATTAGTGATGGCGCCGCACAATTGGCCGAGGCTGCAAGCGCCCAGTGAGCGGGGTGTCTGGGTTGCCAGGGCTCGGGCAGTCCGGCTTGAGCCCAACATCGCAGAACGTGTTACTTTTTCTCCTGGCAGGATTCACTCCCCGAGGTCACGAACGTCAGGCGCTGGTTTGGAGTCGGATCTACGGATTTTGAGCGCTTAAGATGGAGGAACCTCGCCAAGAACCACAGAATGTCCCCAACTGTTCACGGCTTCAGCCAAATGTTCAAGTCCTACGTCACAGTCTGAAGGAAGATCTGAGACCAGCTCATACTGAGCACTGACAAGCCAAAATACTCAACAGATCTATGGGAACAATGTTCATTAACATTCCAGAGACCTGAGTTTAAGTCCTGGCCTGGCTGCTGCCTGGGTGGAGTTTGCATGTTCTCCCCATGTAAGGTAATCTGATATGAATGGCCTGTCCAGGATTTGTTCTCGGGTTGCAGGTTTGAGTCCCACAATTGGTTTGAGAGAGGTGGGGTCAGGATTAGGATTAGCATTCGAAATCTAGGATTAGGAATTACGGTCAGCATTAGAAATCTAGGGTTAGGGATGAGGTTAGGTTGTAATGAATTAGGAGTTATTTTAGAGAGCTAGGGGTAGGATTATGGTTAGAGTTAGAGATCTAGGGTTAAGTTTAGGGGTTAGGATTAGAGATCTAGAGTTAAGGATTAGGGTTAAAGATATAGGGTTAGGGGTTAGAGTTAGATATCTAGGGTTAGGATTAAAGATTTAGAGATAGGATAATAGGTTAGGGTGATCTAAGGTAAGGATTAAGGGATATGGTTAAAGATTTAGGGTAAGGATTAGGGGTTATGGGTAAACATCTAGAGTCGGGATTAGGGGTTATGGGTAAAGATCTAGGGTTAGAATTAGGGATTACAGTTAGAGATCTAGGGTTAGGTTTAGGGGTTAGGGTTAAGGTTAAGGATTAAGTGTAATGGCTACCTCAGACATGCTGCACATGCTACCCAAGCATTTGTACTGGTTACAGAGGACACGGATTATATGGGCATCGCATTAAACATTCAATAGCCATAGGATATTGTACTGGGAGAGACTGTAATTAAATTATTAATTCCAAAAGCGCCGTGGGGAAAATCTTATTCATGCAGCCCAAAAGCGGGTCACCTGGGAGTCGATAAAACAGCAAGCGCAAGATAATGACCCAGTTCTCCCAGCTCAGGATTCAGTCCCAAGCTGCAACTCAAGGCCAGGTGCAACAGCGCCACCACTGTTTCCATCATGGACCAATGGTGATGGCTGGGGGAGCTCAGTGCTTCACTCGGGAACACGGAGAGCACTTCCAGCATTTTTGGGACTGAGCGGCACTTTTGCGAGGCACTCTGGATGCCCAGGGGACAATGCGGATGCTACCAGCTGTGGAGGTCAGGCATCCATATTTCAGCAGCTCATGTCTGGCCTGTCAGGGGGATGGCATCGCTCTTCAGATGCTCAGGAAGGCGGAATGAGCTTTGCTCCACGTTATTTAGCCGCTATGCTAACATCAACGCTGACACCCTCATTACATTTCAATCTCCTCAAACCATTCTCCCTCACTGAGCCCCGTCAAGGGTTCTTCTACACTCTGTGGGTCCGTCATCAGCTTTACCAAGTGCGTCTTGTTATCACCTGCATTAGCATTGCTCCAGATGTTCAACGGTCATCCCACACATGCGGAGATTAACATGAAACATGATGCTAACATCGTCCCAGCTCAGCACTTTGAACTAGCCGGGGCGTGACAGCCGAGGCAGAGTGTGACGGTAATTGGGGGTGAACCGACCGATCAATACTTTAATACAGTGGTAACAGTAGTGGTAACAATAGCTCTGTTGGCGCATCGTCTGCATTGATTTTACAATGTGACATGGTTCTCACACCAACCAAAATCTGCATTATGGGATTGACTTACGCAAGCTTTGGCATTAATGCTTAAATAATCTAGCCACTACGCTAAATATAAACGCACGCCAAAATATCTGAGGAAGCTGAGCTCAAGCGCCTGCAGGACATTCTGAAGAAGGAGCTCTGGAGATGAAACAAAGGAGCTGACACTCTAGAGCTAAATGTCTGGAGCTGAGTCTCTGTACCTGAAAGTCTGGAGCTGAAAGTCTGGAGATTAAACCCTAGAGCTGAGGCTTGGGAGCTGCTACAAACAAACTGAGACTTTGGAACTAAATGTCTGCAGCTGAGATTTTGGAGTTGAAATATTGCAGTGCGGAAGTTGAGTCTCTGGAGCTGAAAGTCGTGAAAGTAAGAGGGTGTACTCACACTGACCACAGTTGCCTTGAACCGGGCCAGAGCGCGAATGGGAAGGGGGGACAAACGCGCTCTGGCCCGCACTCACACTAGGTTCAAACAGAAATGCACTCCGGCGCGCTTTCGTCATGCTTTCGTCATCACCATACGTGCTCGCACAGCACACTTCATGGTTGTACATATGATCGGGTAATCACATACGTTTATGCCGTTCTTTGCTTTTGTATTGTGCGCGCTGTGCAGCTGCCTCCGTAAGCACGAGATGCCGAAAAATAGTACATCATCAGTACATTTATTATAAGCCTTATTTGGGCTGTGTGTCAGCACGCAAAGAGAAACAAAAAAGTCACATAGTAAATACAAGCATAAAGACAGCTGGACAGCACGATAAGCCGGAACACAGAGTGCTGCATAATCAATGCACTTATTATAAGGCGTATTAGGGCTGTGTGTTAGCGCGAACAAAGAGAAACAAAAAAGTCACATATTAAATACAAGCAGGAAGTCCGCTGTACAACATGATAAGCCAAAATATAGCGCGTCTCATAATCAATGCACCTTATTGTGAGGCTTATTATGGTTCTGTGTTAGCACGAACAAAGAGAAACAATAAAGTCACATATATTAAATACAAGCAGGAAGTCCGTTGTGCAGCATAATAAGCCGAAATACAGCGCGTCACATAATCAATGCAACTTATTATAAGGCTTATTAGGGCTGTGTGTCAACGCGCACAAAGAGAAATAAAAAAGCCATGCATAAGTATCAGCATACAGTCCGCTGTGCAGCATGAGAAGCCGGAACACAGTGAGCTACATAATCAATACACTTTGTGTGTCAGCGAGCACAAAGTAAAAGAAAAAGCCATGTATACGTATAAGCATAGAGTCTATGTATAAGTATAAAGCCAGAACACAGTGAGCTGCATAATCAATGCATTTATTATTATTATAAGTCATTATAAGTCGTATTAGGGCTGTGTGTCAGCACGAACAAAACGAAACCAAAGAAAGGCACAGAAGTATGTTATTACCCGATCACCTATGTACAGAAATGAAGTGCGCTGACGAAAGCGTGCCGGAGCGCTTATTTCAAGTGGGCCCAAGTGCGATTCGTGAATCGCGCCCTGGCGCAATTGGGAGCACTCACACTAGCCAAACAAACCACGCACGAATTGCCTAGTGTGAGTACACCCTAAGGCTCTGGAACTGAGACTCTGGTGCTGATAGTCTGGAGCAGTGACTCAAACTGAGACTCTGGAGCTGAAAGTTCAGAGCTGAGACTTTGGAGATGAAAGTTTAAAGCAGAGACTCTTTAGATGAAAGTTTAGAGCTGAAGGTTTGGAGTGCACAATCTGAAGTTGTGAGTCCAAAGCTGAAACTCTGGAGCTGAACATGGGGCTGAGATTCTAGAGTTGGTACTCTGACACTAAGACTCTAAATCTAAACATCTTGCACTGATGCTCTGGAGCTGACATTCTGAAGCTGACATTGAAGCCAAAAGTCTGTAGCTAAGACTCTGGAGCTGAAACTATGAAGCTGAAATGCTGGAGCTGAAAGTTTGGAGCTGAGACTCTAGAGTTGAGACTCTGGAGTTGAAACTCTGGAGTTGAGAATCTGAGCTGAAAGTCTGAAACTGGAATTCTGGAGAGGAAAGTTTAAATCTGAAACGCTGGAGCCGAAAGTCTGGAGCTGAAATTTTTTGGAGCTGAGACTCTGCAAATGAAAGTCTGACACTGAAACTCTGAAGCTGAAACACTGGAGATGAAAGTCTGGAATTGAAACTCTGGAACTGAAGGCCTAGAGCCAAGACTCTAGAGATGAAAGTTTGGAGCTGAAAGTCTGATGTTGAGAATCTGGAGTCAAAACAATACAGCTAAGACTCTGGAGCTAGAACTCTGGAGCCGAAACTCAGAAGCTATCAGTTTGGAGCTGAAGGTCTATAGTTGAAAGTCAGAAGTTGATATTCTGGAGCTGAAACCCTAGGGCTGAGACCCTGGATCTGAAAATCTGGAGCTGTGACTTTGAAGCTAACACTCTGGAGCTGAAAGTCTGGAGTTTAAAGCCTAGAGCTGAGACTCTGGAGCTGAAACTCAGATGCTATCAGTCTAGAGCTGAAACTCAGAAACTAAGATTATGGAGATGAAAGTCTATATGCTGAAATTCTGATGCTATTAGTCTGGAGCTGAAAGTCTATACCTAAAAGTCTGGAGTTGAAAGTCTGAGAATGAGACTATGGAGCCAAAACTCCAGCTAAGAGTCTGAAGCTGAAAGACTGGAGCTGAGACACTGAGATCCTAGATCTGAAAGTCTAGGATTTAGGAAAGTCTAGGAAAGGTTTGGAGCAGACCATCTGAAGCTGAGACCCAGATCTGAAAGTCTGTAGCTAGGACTGAAGCTGAGAGTCTGGAGTTGAAAAGTCTGGAGTTGGAAAGTCTGGAGCTGAAAGTCTAAAGCTGAGACGACACATCCACATGAAGTGTCAAGTTAATGAGCCAGACTGAGTTCTTGTGTCCAAAATAGATCTTGCATCGATTATTAATGTGTGATTGGCACTCTCTCAGAGCTGATAATGATGGCAAGGCACCTTGTAAAATGCAGCGGGGCTAATTTCTCCTGAAGTTCTTCGCTAACAGGCGGCGGGAGAAGGTGTGACGCCTTCAAGAGCATGTGAAGAGTCGCTGATTTGCTAGAAAGATTGAGCTGTAATCACCTGCTAGCACAGAGATGCAAACGGGCCTGGGGGTAGCTAGCGCTTGTAAGCATAACTTAGCATTAGCATTGGAAAAGGGGCTCTTTTGGATGGCTGAGAGAGAAAAAGAGAACAGTGGGGAGGCCGGGGGGAGAAGAAGAAAAAAATTTCCGATTGGTAACGATAGTAAATTGAATTTGACAGGCTGTCGAATTCCGGCGCTAGTTGCCACGGTAACTAAGAGCATTTAGGATGGTGGGAGTTGGCGTTGCCGTGGTGACCTGTTGCCTCAGTAATCAGGAGCAGAGAGACGGTCAGCGTTAAACGAGGCGTCTCGCTCAGCCTGTTCATTTCATTTCGTCCTTTCTGCTTCCACCTGCAGTCGCCTCAGTCCTTTTTGATCTCCGCCGATTCCTTTGATCTTCCAGAGTGGTTCCTCACAGCCACGTGGCTCCGAGGCGCCGGATAACCACATTAAATATTTACACAGTAATAAATAGCTGTGTTTTTTTTTTTTATACCAAACCGCCAAACCGTCGTCAACCCGGCTCCTGAATATTAACGCCGTCTCGGATCGATGCCCATGGTTCAACCTACACCCAGGGGCTGGAATTTGCTACAAGGCGACAGGAGATGATCACCTCCTCTTAAATCCAGATTTAATCAATCAACCAATCGATTAAAATTTAATACAGAAATAAGAAAACTATTTACAGTTGTTGGGGTCTAGGGCAAGGTCTAAGGTTAGGGTTAGGTTATGGGACTTAATTGGGGGTTGGAAAGGAAAGGGGAATTAAAATAGGGATTAGGGATTGGGGTTTAGGGTTAGAGAAAAATGTAGGTGTTAGAGCATATGGTTTAAAGGAAAGGTGTTTTAGGGTCCAAAGTTAAGTTAGGGTTTAGGGATTAGAATTTAAGGTTAGTTTTAGGGGTTTAAAGGTTAAGAGTTGGGGTTTTAGGATTTTAAGGTTTAGGAGTAAAGCTTAGGCCTTAGGGTTAGGGCAGGGTTAAGGCTAGAGTTAGATGTTAGTAATTAAGAATTAGGGTTAGGGTTTAACTCTAGGGTTTTGGTTTAGTGTTAGTATTAAGGTTAGGGTTAGAGTTTGGGGGTTAGGGTTTACAGGGTTTAGGGGTTGGGGACTAATGGGTAAGGTTTAGAGTTAAAGTCAGTAAAATAAAATTTAGATGTTAGGGTTATGGGCTTAGAGACTAATGTGTAGGGGTTAAGCATAGGGTTTAAAGGGTAAGAGTTAGGGGTCCAGTGTTAGAGTTTAGGTTAAGGTTTAGGGGTTAGAATTTAGAGCTTGACGATTTTAATGCTTAGGGTTTAGGGTTAGAGGATTTAATTGGGGGTTGGATTGGGAAGGAGTTAGGGTTTAAGGTTTTAAGGTTTAGGGTTTAGGGGATTAGAGTTGGAGATACAAGTTAAGGATTAAAGCATAGGACTTAAAGGATAAGAGTTAGGGGTTCATGGTTAGGGTTTTAAAAAAGGAGTTAGGGTTGGGGGTTAGGGCTGGGTTAGGGGTTGGATTGGGAAAGGGGTTTAAATATGTTTTAGTGTTGGGGTTTAGAGATTAGGATTTAAAGTTTTAGAGTTTAAAGGTTTAGGGGTTTGGGTATTAAGGGTTAGGGTTGGATATGAAACTTGGTGGTTAGTGATTATGGCATAGGGTTTAAAGCGTAAGGTTTAGGGGTTATGGGTTATGGATTTAGAGTTCCTGGGTTAGGATTAGGGTTAAAGGGTTAGGGATTAATGATTAGGGTTTAATGGTTGGGATTAGGGGTTTGGAATTGGTGTTCAGGGGTTAGGGATTAAGGATTAGAGTTTAGGGAATAGACTGGCATCCCATCCTGGGCATCTTTAGCGATGCCCAATGTCCCTTACCTCAGAAAACAGTAGTAAAAGCTGAAGAAAAGAAATACAATGTAAGTATGGGGGCTCCTTTAGAGTAACAGTCTAATGCACTAACCCACAAATTTGGGACCCAGGTTCAAGACTCAGTGGGGGGTAATATATGACATGCTAGACACTGAAGAAAGAGAAGTTGGTTAGGAGACAACAAAATAAAATTCGCGGACGAGAGCCAACTGAACTCCGTCTTTGGTGGAGCATTTTTGCTCTCTAATTAGAGCCATAATTAACGAGCCTGGTAGCGTCGCCCCCATGATTCCGACTTGTTTTGCTTGATGAATGCAGCGTGTTCCTGATTTAGTGTAACCGGGACGCAGGCGCGCGAGGAGGGTCCTTCGGGAGGTGAGCTGCGGCAGAAGGCGCTAACGAGCTAAACTAAGATGGTCGAGGGTCTGTGCGGTAGACAAATCGTTTGTTCCGAAAGAATCTGACAACCTTCAGATGGCATTAATGACGAGGGGTCACGTCGACCCTGTGCTTGGTGTTTTACATTTCTGTCGGCAACTCACGGGGGGGAAAGAAGCTTATTTATAATTTCCTTTAATATTCACAACCTTCTGTCCACCTGCCACCTGACCTTACAATGTGACTGCACACAACGTGTTGCCATGGCAACGCACTTCATAACCATTGGTGTCGTAGAGGTGGAAAATATCAAATGCGAGCCAATTATTTTTCACAGAATCAACTCCAAAATTGGGTGGTAGGGTGGGGCGGTGGTCGCCCCCACAGAAACAGAGATTCCTGGTTCGAGTCCTGGCACTGATGATGTCACAAAACCTGACTCTGAGTTGACCTTTTAATATGAATCAATAAGTCAAGTCAAGTCAGATTTATTTATATAGCGCTTTTTACAATGGAGCATTGTCTCAAAGCAACTTTACAAGTTTAGATTATCTCCTAATAACTACGTCCAATCCCAAATTGAGCAAGCCTAGGGCGACAGTGGAAAGGAAAAACTCCCTAGCTCTAGGAAGAAACCTTGGGAGGACCAAGACTCAAAAAGGGACCCAACCTCCTATACAGTGCAGTTCAATAAGGAACTGATTCATGACTCTGAGTTGACCTTTTAATATGAATCAATAAAAACTCTCATATACAGTGCAGTTCAATAAGGAACTGATTCATGACTCTGAGTTGACCTTTTAATTTGAATCAAAAAAACACTCATATACAGTGCAGTTCAATAAGGAACTGATTCATGACTCTGAGTTGACTCTTTAGTATAAATCAATGAACCAAGCTCCAAATATAATGTGCTGCTAAAATTGGGAACTGAGTTATACTGATGGGGGGGGGGGACTCACACTGACTCTGAGCTGACACTAGTACAAATCACTGAACTGCTTTACACTGAACCAAAGTCAACTCACATTTACTCTGAGTTGACTCTTTAGTAGGAATCAATAAACAAAGCTGCATATACAATGTGTGGTTCAATAAGGAACTGATTCACACTGACTGGGAGCTGACTCACACTAACTCTGAGTAGACTCTTTAGCACCAATCAATAAACAAAACTGAGTATATAATATGCAGTTTAATCAGCAACTGATTCAAACTGACTCCTTAGAATGAATTCATGAACAAAGCTGTGTATATAATGAGCAGTTCAATCTGAAACTGATTCACACACTCTGAGTCGACTCGCACTGACTCTGAGTCGACTCTTTAAGTAATAATAAATAAGCAAAAGCTGTGTCAGGAAGTTGACTCACACTGACTCCAAGTCGATTCTTTAGTATAAATTAACAAATAAAGTTGCTGATCATGAGTCAACGTGCACTGCCTCTGAGTCAAATCTTTTGTACAAATCAATGACCAAAGCTGTGGGACTGTGGTAGCCTAGCGGTTAAGGTACTGAACTATGGATCAGAAGATTCAGGGTTCAAATCCCACTTCTGCCAAGCTGCCACTGTTGGGTCCTTGAGCAACCAATAAACAATAAACAAAGCTGCATATATCATGTTCAGTTCAATCAGAAACTGAAGCACACTGACTGGGAGTCAGCTCACACTGACTCTGAATCGACACTTTATTACATATCAATATACAAAGCTGCATATATTATGTGCAGTTCAATAAGGAACTGATTCACACTGACCAGGAGTCGATTCTTTAGTATTAATCAATAAACAAAGCTGCAAATGTGCAATTCAATAAGGAACTGATTCACACTGACTGGGAGTCGACTCACACTGACTCTAGGTTGACTCTTTAGTACAACTCAATTAACAGAACAGCACTAAAGCCACTGCATTCTGAACTAATTGAAGCATCCAGCAAGTGTTACTGAAATCCAACCTCAAGGTTATAAATGCATGAACCAGTTTCTCAGCATCTACAAAACAGAGGATAAATTTTGCAATATTACGTAACTGAAAGAAAGCAATGTAGTGATGTAGCTAATGTGGGCATCAAAGGAGAGATTTGAATCAAATGTGACATGTAAACAGTCACATCTTTACTATGAATCAATAAACAAAACTGAATCTATAATGTAATTCAATCAGGAACTGATTCACACTGACCAGAAGGTGATTTATGCTGTACAAATCAATTAATAAAGCTGAGTCTATAATGTAGTTCAATCAGGAACTGATTCACACCGATCGGGAGGTGACTTATGCTGACCCTGAGTTAACTTTTCAATCAGGAAGAGTCGAATCAGTTCAATCAGGAACTGACACTCACTCTGCATCAACCCTTTGGTACAAATCAGTGAACATACTGCATATATAATGTGCGATTCAATCAGGAACTGATTCACAGGAGTCAACTCACCCTGACTCTGTGTCGACTCTTTACTATAAATCAATAAACAAAACTGTGCATATCATGTAGTTCAATCAGGAACTGAATCACACTGACCAGGAGTCAACTCATACTGACTCTGCGTATATAATATATCCTAATTAAGCTATACAGTTAACCTCTGCCCCTAGTGGTCAAACTTTGTATCAGGCATGCTTATTGTTTCAATGAATAAACACATCATGTAAGTCAGCTGCCCCCAATGGTTGAGCATGGTACGGCATGCCAATACAACAAACCCCAAACTGCGAAAGACCCCCAGGCTGAAAGACAAAGATGGGCAGAGAGACAGACAGAGAGATGGATGGTGTCTCCTCTGAGATCTCCGCATTCACTTTATCTCTCATGCCTCCATCACAACACACTCAATAATTCATCCTGCTTACTGGAAGTATACACTGCAGTGTGTGTGTGTGTGTGTGTGTGTGTGTGTGTGTGTGTGTGTGTGTGTGTGTGTGAGATATCATAGTGGGTTTCGATAGTCAAAGCTAGTCCTGGTGGCTTTTGCATTGGCAGCAAGGCACAGAAGTAACTCTCCATATTTCTTCTTTGCAGCCCCCACAACCGACACCCCTTGCTTCCCCAATACAAGGTTCTGGAAAGACTTTCATTTCGCAAGCTCAGTTTGGGTTTTCAACCAATGTACTCAGCATCAGCGCAGCTCTTTCCTTACAGGAGGTTGCCCATCGATAATGTGTGGCATGTAATTATTTTTGCGTAATATGCTTTAATAAATGGGACGTGCCTGTAGTGGCTCTCGAAGCGCTCGTGATCTTGAAGCTGGAGTGCATTCGGCTGCATTCAGCATTTGAGATCGAGAGACTTTGCCTCTCCAGGGTGAATTGCATAATGAACTCGTTAACTCATGCTCTCTAGGAAATCCAGGCTTCAGACGGTCTCTGATTTTGCCCTCTCGCCAATTTAGCCCAGTATGTGAGTCAGGTGTTTTCAATCAACGAGGTGATCGATCAGGTGTTGGTAAGAGTTTGGACTCCACCAATCCACAAACAGTACAAAATACCAGTGGTATCCTCCCCAGGAGCGGTCAAACTGCAACGATCACACCAAGATCAAAACGCATAATAGCCTATGAGATCACAACAGAACCTGGGGTAACTTCTAAGCAATTAAAGGTCCCTCTCGCATTTGGCTAATGTTAATGTTCAGGAGACCACCATCAGTAGTGAGACTTTCGGAGTTGGAAAATATTCAGAAACCATCTCTAACCATCAACGATCACATCATGAGCAAGACTTCCAATAGCCTGCAAAGGCATCTGAGGCAACTACAGGTTGGGAAACCACATCTAAAGAGTTTGGACTTGACCAATCCACAAGTAGCACAAAATCCCACTGCTACCCTGCCCAGGAGACAGGACAGGGACTCACTAGAGAATGCTAGTCATGCGACAAGTATCGTTAATGTTTTGCACTGGTCCAGCCAAGGTCCTGACCCAAGTCCAACAGAACTATCCCAGAATTTATCTACTTTTAGGTCTCTAGAGGGTTCACAACTCCCAAGTTCCCTCCTCTTCTCATTTGGAGTGGAGAATCAGGATAACCGACTACCAGGAGATTGCTGGAGCTGTTTTCGAACAGAACAGACGGACTTCGCTCGTTCACCCAGACGTTGAGGGATCCATCAACCCTCGGATCGATACTCACCCGCCGAGCTGAAGAGTTTTTTTGGGGAGGGGGATTAAATGGTATCAAGCCCACAGTAGCCACCGCTGTGATAAACACTCAGTATGTTGGCCAGAGGAAGCCGAGATTGGTCTTGATCCTTATTCCTCTAAACATCGACAAATTATTTAACAGGGGAACGTGACTAAATACAGAATGAGTTCCCCAGATCGGATCTCGATGACACCTCTAATTTAATTTTTAATCACAAGCATCATCCATAAACCTCATCCCAACCGCTAAATGCTGGAGCCAAGCCAGAGCTGGACGTCACCAAGCTAGAAGCTTCTAGATAATGGCATGCCACTTACCGTCAAATTTCCTGTGTTTGTTGGTGAAGACGGCACGTAGGCCAGTGCTGCTCTCCTCCATCAGCGTCTCCAGCTGGAGTTTGCCTCGCTGCACCAGCATGTCCTCCATCTCTGTCCGGCAGCAGGTGTACTCCTGAGAGCACACCCGCAGCTGCTCACCTGTGGAGGAGAACCAGAGAACCTTCATTAGGGACGACAGCTGGACCTAATGGTGCATTTCCAATCGCCTCCCGCCGTTGCTTATTAGAGATGGACCATCGCATCGCTCGTAGCTTAGCGAAACATCTGTATTGGCAAAAAAGGTCCCTTGCTTTGGAAAATGCAAGTAAAAAACAAACACAGTGTGGCTTACATTTACTTTGACTGTTATTTCATCGCAGACAGTACGAACCTGAGACATTTCACATAACGTGCATTTACCACTTCGTAATGTTCCTTGGTTTCCAAATTCTCCACACATACTCTATTTGGGGACAAGTCAGGACTGCAGGCAGGACAGTCCAGGCTCTAGCCACCTTGGCTCCAGATCAGCCAAAAGACTTCAGCAGTCCACAGATGGTCATGCTAACAAAGCATGTCATTTCAGGTGTGTCGAAGGAACGGAGCATTCGGTGGATTGGTGCCACCTCGACACTTTTTTTAGATCAGAGTATTTTTGGAATGGAGCTTCTACATGTGCTTCTCCTATACGATTCCAGCTGGGAAGGTTACTTTTACACCTGAAGTTCAGGGATAGGTGCCAGACCCCCTTGTAATCCTGAGCATGTCATCTGGGATTCTGTGGGTCCATCAGGGTTCCTCTAGGTTCCACTCTTTCTTAAGGGTTCATCTGGCCTGCTCTGGATTCATCAGGGTTCTTCCAAGGTACTCTGTTTCCCCTGGTTCTTTATGGTGGCACTGATTGTTCTTGGTGTCTCTAGGTTCAACTTGGTTTTTCTGGGTTATTCTGAGGTCCTCTGGCTCCCTGGGTTTTACTAGCTCTTTTCTTATCTGGGTTCACCTAGGTTCCATTGATTCTTCTGTTTTCTTCTGAGGTTCACCAAGGCTCTGCTGGTGCTTATGGTTCCTTGTGCGCAGGTTCATCTTGGTTTCTTGAGGTTCCTCTGGGTTTATTTTGGCTCTTCTTGATTCATCAATGTTCTTCTTGATTTCTCTGGGTTCATCTAGGTTCTTTGCAAAATTAATTGCATTTAATAAGCCGTCAGGTCCGAACCAGCCCAGAGCCTTTAAGACTGACGTAAACTCTAACCCTTCCGGATGGTGACATGGAATGGAATGATTGGCTGATATAGTAACGTCGAGGTTCTCTCTTGATAACGAATGGTGTCGTGTTAAACAAACAGCAATAATGAAACATGAAATCGTTCTGATATGTGACGATTCAAAATGTTATTAACCCGGATGTGCGAGGATCCGCTGCCAGAATGTTTTTTTTTCCAAATTATTTCCACCGTAATCGCACGTGTTTCGTAGTTTTCAATCAGAAGCAGGCAGAGTGTGAAGAACACCAGCAGTAAATCACACACACACACAGAAGTAATTAGTTTGTGGTGTGTCAGCGAGGCCATGATCACCAAAGCTCGTTATCTCCAGATCCGCTCAAGTGTAAACAGCCTCAAGTGCTGACAGAGGGGGGAAAAAACACAGTTTATACCAGACTGCAAATATCAGAGATCAGAGTGATGAGGACACAACGATGTAAGGACATGAGGATGGGATTCTAACTGAACTAAGCTGCAGCACTGTCAAGCTGCCACTGCTGGGCCCTCGAGCAATGACCTTAAGCCATAACGACTTGGACTGGGCAGTGGGAGACTGTGCCAATCTTAATGGATTAGAGCATCTGCTACAATAAGGAAAGTCAAAAACATGGAGACACCAGAACATGAGGACATGAGGACATAAGAATATGAGGACATGATGAGATGAGGATGTAAGAACATAAAAACATAACAACCTAAGGATAAAAAAAACATGAGGACATGAGGACGTAAGAACATGAGGATGTAAGAACATGACAACACGAGGACAAAAAACGTGAGGACATGAGGACATAAAAACATGACAACATGAGGACATAAGAACATGACAACATGATGACAAAAAACATAAGGACATGACAACATGAGGACATAAGAACATGATGAAATGAAGACATGAGGACAAAAGAACATGAGGACATGATGACTTGAAGACATAGGAAATGAGGACATGACAACATGAGGATGTAAGAATATAAGGACATGAGGACGTAAGACATGAGAACATGAGGATGTATGAACATGACAGCATGAGGACATGAGGACGTAAGAACATGAGGACATGAAGACATGAGGACATAAGAAAAAAATGTGACGACATGAAAACATGAGCAGAGGACATGATTGGAAAATATGAGGACATGACAGGAAATAGCATGACGACATGAATGACAAGAATATGACGACATGAGGAGAGGATGAGATGACAATCCAAGGATATGACATGAAAATATGAGAACATGAGAACCTGAGGATGTGAAAACATGAAGAAATGAAGCCATGAGAACATGAGGACATGACAAAACAACATAAGGATGTGAAAACAGGAGGAAATTAAGTCATGAGGACATGACAACATAATGACATGAGGACGTAAGAACATATGAACCATAAGGTCATAGGCCATGGAGGAGAGGACATGACATGAAAATATAAGGACATGACAACATGAAAACATGAAGAGAGGACATGACATGAAAACATGAAGAGAGTATATGACATGAAAATATGAGGACACGGCGACATGAAAATGTGAGGAGATGACATTGTGACATGACAATATGAGTACATTAAAACATGAAGACATGGCAATATGAGCATAGGACAACATGACAATATAAAGGACATGACATAAAAATGAGGACATGAGGACATGAAAACATGAGGAGGGCTGATGCAGTCTGTCACATGAACTCACCACCATCGCATGGACCAAGATCAAGTCCCAGAACATGATAATAATAAGGACAAAAAGCCATGAAGAACATACCAAAGTTCCTCCACAGAAAGCTTTTACATCACATTTACATTTATATTTATACATAACTTTTATTATTATTATTATTATTATTATTATTACTGTATAATAGAATAATATTGCAACATTAGAGCTTCATTATCTCACTAGCTGTGTTCCAAATCGAATTTATCTCTCATTTGCTGGCTTCCTGTATATGCATGTGTGTGTGTGTGTGTGTGTGTGTGTGTGTGTGTGTGTGTGTGTGTGTGTGTGTGAATTACACACTCATTTCATCTCAGATAAACAAAAACAAATTGTCTCAAAGATGCCCTGAGAAGCGCGCACACACACAATAAACACACACACACACACAAACACACACTGATATAAACTCAGACTGATCTGATATATTGCTTAGAGACGCCTCTCTCCCACACCAATCAGATGCAGTCTGTGTGTGTGTGTGTGTGTGTGTGTGTGTGTGTGTGTGTACCAATGCCATAACTAGTCGTTATGATGTCATACTCACACAAACGAGAGGGCTCAAAAGCTTTCTAACACACAAACACACACACACACACACACACACACACTCACACGCACCTGAGAGAGTTCCTCAGATCTCCCAGAGGGACACACTGCTGTTTATAATAACACATACCTGAGATGTTACCTGTGATCAACAACACCAAAGGTGTGTGTGTGTGTGTGTGTGTGTGTGTGTGTGTGTGTGTGTGTGTGTGTGTGTGTGTGAGATAAAGCCTCTCGAGGGTTCCTCGGTTCCAGCAGGACCCCCTAAACACAGCAATGTCCCATGATTGCACAATTCTCTGCTGCTTAATTACACTCACACACACACACACACACACACACACACACACACACACACACCTTAACCCCACCCTGGGTGTTAAAACCAGCCGGGGAGGAAAAGATTCCCAGTTTGTATTCAGTGAACTAAATCCAGGATCTCTCAGTAACCTGAGGAATCACCTAACCTGAAGAGCCAAAAAGATACTGAGACCTATCAGAACCAGAGGAACCAGAGAAAACAAAATAAACAAGCAAACACACCCCAAAAATTCCCTGAAGACCCATTTCAACCAGACTGGGAGGTGAAGACCCATCAGAACCAGAAAAAAAAACATTAGCACAAGAAGAACAATCAACTACAAGGTGAAGACCCACAGAAAACAGAAGAACCATCAGAAACAAACAAAATAAAACATCAGAAACATTAGAAGTACAAAACCATTAGCACCAGAAGAACCATAAGAACAAAAAACCAGAAGGACCACTAGAAAAAGAAGAACCAGCAGAAACCTATAACCACCTGAAGGAGAAGGAATATCAGAACCAGATAAAAAAAAATATATAAAAAAATAGCACTTAAAGAACCATCAGAAGTAAAAGAACCACTAGAATAGCCTGGACTAGACAAATCAACAGAAAAAACACTAGCATCAGAAGAAGCTTCGGAAACAGAAGAACCTTCAGAACCAGAAAAAACATCAGAAACAAAAGAACCATTAGAACCAGAAGAATCAGGAGAACAAAAAGAACCATTTGAATCACTACGCCCCATGGCCTCGCCCTGGTTTTCCCCTCACTCGCCGCTGCTATGAGTGAGTGTAACTATATCACCAACCAATCTGGGAGTCCCTCACAGGTCACGGAACTGAGATTGGTTATTGGTAACAGCTGTTTGGTGACACTTATAAACTCAGCGTGAGGTATCGGTATTCACCGAGTGTGACGTTCGCGTGTGTTTTGCTTCCTTCGGTTTTGTTCTGTCTGCCTGTGTGGATTTGCTCCACCATACTCCAGCTCTTCTTCACCATCTGCAGTGGATTGTACTCCGGTGTTGCTCCTCCCTCATTTTGGATTCTATGCCTGTTTAGCCCATTCACGCTTTGAGTACTACCTCCCCGCTTTTGCCAAGTAGGTTCCATGGTTTGTCTTAGTCTAAGCTTCCACGCTCGTAGCATTACCGGGTAGTATCTTTGTTTTATTTAGCAAGGCCTATCGTGTACTTTTGTTAGTTGTTTATGTTTTGGTCACTTCCTTTTGGTATTAGGCCTGGGTTTAGTAACTGTATTTGCAAGCTGTGTTTACTTCGGTTATATCAAAAACTTCAAAACTAAACAAAAATAACCAGTAGAACCATCAGAACCAGCAAAAACTTTCAAGCCTAAGAACATGTGACCCAGAAGAACCATCAGAAACAGAACATCCATTAGTGCCAGAAACAACAAAACAAACATTCAATCCAGAAGGTCATTAAGGAGAATAATCAACAAGAAGAACTAGAAGAATCTTCAAAACCACCTGAAATAGAAGACGTGTGTGAACCAGAAAAACCAGAAGAACAATTAGAAACAAAGCACCATCAAAACTTTCAGAACTAGAAAAAAATAACCACACCCATCTGAAGTACAACAAACATGTGATCCAGAACAACCATTTGAACCATCAGAACCAGAAAACCCATTATCACCAGAAGAACCTTCAGAAGTAAAAGAACCATTACAATCACCAGAAGTAGAAGAATCACAAGAACCATCAGAACCAGAAAAAACACTAGCACCAGAAGAACCATCAAAATCAGTAGATCTAAAAGAACCATTTGGACCATTTAAAGAAGAGCCCACCCAGAAAACCATTAGAACCAGAAGAACCATCAGAACGAACTATGATGAACTATCAGAACAAAAAAATAATTCAAACCATAAGAACATGTGACCCAGAAGAACCATCAGAAACAAATGAACCATTATAACCAGAAAGAATAAACAGCAGAACAAAAAGAACAAAAATATTCATTAGAATCAGAAGAACAAAAAAAACATTTGATCCATTTAAGAAGAACCATCTCAACCAGAGATCCATTTGAACCAGAATAATTATGAGAAGTAAAAGAACCATTAGAATCATCTAAACCCAGAAGGACAAAACGAACCATTTGAACAAACTAAAGAAGAACCAAAAGAACCATCAGAACGAGATGAATGTTCTCTAAGAGCCCTTAGAATAATGATAATAATAATAAGTTTTCGAAGCAGCAGAATGGCCTCCGTTTCCCATTAGGTATGAATAAAGCGCTCTCTTATCAGAACCAGAGAGATTAAAGCAGAGCACACTTCATATGATCACACACACACACACACACACACACACACACACATTGTTAGCATGGGTGGGTAATTAGCGCTAATTGAATGCTCTGTGGGAAGCAACAGTGAGATTATTCCGATAACTCGCTCTGAATAACTAATAACACACACACAGACAACTCGAGTGTTTTATTTATTGAAACACACACACACACAGACACACACAGACACACACACACACACACACAGACACACACACACACACACACACACACACACACATTCTTCTGTATTATATGTTATGTTTATCCCATTAAGAACGTAGTTAAGATAAGGTGCCACCCTAAATAGTGCCCCCCACCCCCCCATCCTTGTCTGTGGTTAAATACTTTTGATAAGTTCTTATTTCATATGACTGAAAGTGAAACAAATGAAATAACTAAGATGATAAGACAGCACCACCCTGCCCAAAGCCTCCACTGAGGAGCTGAGTGTCTGAGTACATTCTGTTCATAAAAACACACAGGTAACTGCTACAGGTGTTATAGCCCACAAACAAGCCCACTGTAAAGGTGTAAAAACAATAAAACAAGGGTTAGAAAATGAAAAAGACTAAAAAGTTATACAGAAGGCTTAAAAGAAAGACAAATAATAATAGGTAAAAAGAAAGAATGAAAAAAAGAAAAACAAAGACTGAATGAATGAATGAATGAAAAATGGAAGAAAAAGAAAGATAAAAAGAAAAAACAAAAAATGGTAAAGACTAAAAAGGTACAAAGGAAGAATGAAAGAAATCAAAAGGACATAAAGATTATTTAAAAAAGTAAAGACTAAAAGGTAAAAAGAAAGAATGAAAGAGAAAATGAAAACAATAAAGACTAAAACAGGTCAAAAAGAATGAATGAATGAAAAACAAAAGAAGACAGTAAAATAAAGAACAAAAAAGTAAAAGAAGGAAAGAAAGACAGATCATAAAAAAGGTTTTAAAAAGAATTGAACAAACATTGGAAAATGAAAAATACTAAAAAGTGAAAAAGGAGGCATGAAAGAAAGATAAAAGAAGGAAACAAAATGATAATTGAACTGATAAAAAAGAATGAAACAAAGGAAAAGAGTAACAAGAATAAAGTGGTAAAAGAACTAATGACTGATACACATGAAAAGAAAAAGGGATAAGAAACAAAATGCGAAAAGAATGAATGAAACAAAATTAAAGAAAGATAAGTAAATAATAGAAAGGTTATAAAATGAATTTAAAATGAACAATCAAGCATGTAAGTTAAACAATAGAAAAAAATATAAAATGAATGAATGAAAGAAAAACAAAAAAGGTAAAGACTAAACAGGTAAAAAGGTTTAAAAAAATGAAAGAACAAAATAAAAAAAATAATAATGAGGTAAAAAAAGACTAAAAGGTAAAAAGAAAGAATGAAGAAAAATGACAACAACAAAGTGCAAGGTAAAAAAAGGAATGAATGAATGAAAAACAAAGGAACACAGTGAGATAAATAAAAAAGAGTAAAAAAAACAAGTTAAATGCTAAAAAATGAACAAAAGAAAACTAAGGAAAAAGAGGGACAAATAATAAAAAGGCCAATAACCAATAGAATAACCAATAGAATATGTAAGATGAAATAAAAGAATGAGTGACTTGACAACAAAACAGGTAAAGATTAAAAAGGTAAAAATAATGAAAGAAAGAAAGCAAAGAAAAATAATAAGTTAAAAAATGTAAAGACAAAAAGGTATAGAGAATGAATTATAGGTATAGAGAACAAAAACCTAAAGACTAAAAAAGTAAAAAGGTAAAAAGAATCAAAGAAAATAAAAATAAAGTTAAAAGAGACTAAAGACTAAAAGGTAAAAAGAATGAATGAATGAAAAACAAAAGCAAACAAAAGATAAAGTATCTAACTGTTTGGGTACATTTTTTATATAAAACACTAAGAACTGATCCAGGTGTTCCAGGTCTTACCTGACTGAGTTGAACCTTACAAAGGACAGGAGGCCAAGCCCCTCACCAAGCCCCTCACCGAGCCCCTCACCGAGCCCCTCACCGAGCCCCTCACCAAGCCCCTCACCGAGCCCCTCACCGAGCCCCTCACCGAGCCCCTCACCAAGCCCCTCACCAAGTCCCTCACCGAGCCCCTCACCGAGCTGCTCACCGAGGTCTCTCCTGCCCGTCCTGAACATTTATCACAAACACTGCATCCATAACCGTAGCAGCATGGTGAATGACCCGTCACACGCCTCACACAAACCGGTCTCCATCCTGCTGCCTGACAAACGCTGATGGAGTCCCTGTGCTGTCACTGCCCCGAGCTATCAGAGTCCACAATACAGGACCCAAACCGCTCCGCCCCTGAAAACTCTTTATTCCGCTGCTGCACCGACGAGAGTGTCCGGGGAGTGTGTGTACCCTGTTTGTGGTTTTATTGTATATAATGAAGCTTCTTAAATGTTGAAAAAACCTCCTGAGGCCCATTAGGACCCACTTATGGCCCACGGCTACCCCACTAAACTTAATGCAAATGCTCGAAAAGACAAGAAAAACCACAGTAAGCAATGAATTGTTATTAATATTTTAAAAAACAGCACACACACAGACACACACATACACACACACACACACACACACACACATACATACATACATATATATATATATATATATATATATATATATATATATATATATATATGTATATATATATATATTTATATGAACATATATTAAGAACATGGTTAAGATGAGGTGCCACCCTAAATAGTGCCCCCACATCCCCCCATCCATTTCTGTGGTTAAATACTTTTGATCAATGCTTATTTCGTATGACTGAAGCAAGAATGCATGAAACAAAAAAAGGTAAAAAATAATAAGAAGCAAAAAGAAAGAATGAAAGAAAAAAATTAAAGAATTAAGAGTAATACAGGTATAACAAGGCAAAAAGTAAGAAAAGGAATAAAAAGTTAAATTAAAGACTGAAACATCGGAAAAGAAAGAAGAATAAAAAAAGAAAAAGAAAGGAAAAAGAAAGATAAAGAACAAAAGAGTAAAATAGTTAATGAAAGCAATAGGAAAAGGGGAAAAGGACAAACAATAAAAAAGGGTTTAATAAAGAATTTAAAAAATCCAATGGAAAGTAACATTTAAAAAACACAAAAGAAAGATTCACATTAAAACAGGTTAAAAAAGAATGAAAGAATGAGAAGCCAAGGGAAAAAAAGCTAAGGATAAAATGACTAACAAAGATAGGAAATAAAAGAAGGACAAAGAACAAAATGCTAAAAGCCAAAGGAAAAAGAAAGTCAAATAATAAAGTCTTTTTAAAAGAATGAAAAAAGCCAATGGGAATTGTAAAATAAAGAATAAATAAATTAAAAGAATAAATAAAGTAAAAAAGAATGACTGATTGAATACCAAAAGGAAAAGAAAATAAATTACAATAAGTTAAAAAGGGAAAAAATGAAAAAAAAAAACCCCAAAAAGGTAGAGACTAAAAAGAAAGAAAAAAATCAAGGAAAAATAAATATAAGGTAAAAGAGGTAAACACTAAAAGGTAAAGAGTATGAATTAAAGAAAAAGAAAGAGAAATAATTATGAAGTAAAAAGAAAGACTGAATAATAAATGAAAAAGATAAAAACTATAACAGGTAAAAAAATGAATGAAAGTAAGACAAACAATAAAAAGGTAAAGAAACCAATGGCTGAAAGGCAAAGAAAAAGAAACATGGATGTAGAACAGAATGCTAAATGAATGAAAGAAAACTAAGAGAAATGAAGGACAAATAATAAAAAGGTTCAAAAAATGAATGAACAACCAATATAAAATATAAGATTAAAAACAAAAAGATAAAATGAAACAAAAAGCAAAAAGAATCGGAAAAAACAGAAAGATAAAGACTGAAACAGGTAAAAAAGAATGAATAAAAAACAAAGGAAAAAGTAAGACAAAGAACAAAACACAAACAAATTCAGGGTTGAAAAACAGAAAAATAAAAAAATAAAACAAACAATAAAAAGGGTTTTAAAAAGGAATGAATGAAAAACAATGGAACATGTAAGATAAGAATAAAAAATGCAAAAAGAATGAATGAAAGAAAAATAAAAAGGTAAAGACTAAAAGCTAAAATACTGGTAAAGTAGAAAAGAAATAATGAAAGAAACAAAAAACGAAACAAAAATCAAAAGAATGAAAACATTAAACAGAAAGATGAAGAGGAAAACAATTAAAACTGCAAGGAAAATGTAGGATAACGAACAAAAAGGTTAAAAAAAACAAACAGAAAAAGAAAAGAATAAAATGAACAATGAAAAGGTTTTTAAAATAGAATGAAAGAAAACTAATGGAAATTGTAAGATAAAGACTAATACAGGTTTAGAAAATAATGAATGAATGACAAGCAAATGAAAAGAGGTAAATAAAAAACAAAAAGGTAAAAATAATGAATGTAATAAATCAAAGAAAAATAAATATAAGGTTAAAAGGTAAAGACTATATAAATGAATGAAATAGAAAGAAAGAGTAATAATAATAATAGGGTAGAAAAGAAACAATGAAAGAAACAAAAATAGAATTAAAAAGCAAAAAATAAAAAATAAATAAAAATAAACAGGTAAAAAAATGACTGAATGAAAAACAAAAAGAGGAAGATAAAGAATGAAAAGGTGAAAAAAGTCCAGTTTAAAAAACACAGAAAAAGAAACGAATAAAACAATGTAAAGGTTTTTGAAAAAACTTAGAACGATAAATACTATAACAAATTTAAAAAATAAAGAATGAATGAAAAACAAAGGAAAAGAGGAAGATAAAGAACAAAAAAATCAAGTTTGAAAACCATAGAAAAAGAAAGAACAATAAAAAGGTTTAAAAAAATATGAAAAAACAATGACCAACGGAAAAATTCAGGTAAAGAATAAAAAGGTTAAAAAAAAGGTGAAAGATAAAGACTAAATTAATTCAATGGAAAAGAAAGATAAAGAATTAAACCAGCAAAGACAAAACAACGAAATTATATATATTAATTAGTGTGTGTATGTGTGTGTGTGTGGTTTGTGTGTGTGAGTGTGTGTGTTGAGTGTGAGTGTGTGTGTGTGAGTGTGTGTGGGTGTGTGTGTGTGTGTGTGAGTGTGTGTGTGTGTGTGTGAGTGTGTCTGTTGCCCCGGGCTTGCTTCCAGTCCTTTACCCTTTATCTTGTATCAACAATTTGAGAGCTGCTTTAATTATTCATAATCTCATAATCATTTCATCAGCAGCATAATCAGTCAAGAGGTTCAGTTCAGCTCAATCCGCTTCAGCATTAAAAAAAAAAAAAAACAGGAAAAAAAATACAAAAGATAAAATAAACCCACGATTCAAAAAGAATTCATCCACGTCGTTTATTCAGAGTTTAAGCAATGCTTAAATAGCCTCTAGCTCCTCCTGGATTAAACACGCTGCTCTTTCAGGTAGTTTTTCATTTCAAAGTGAATATATAAAGAATAATAAAGAATGTAAGAAAAACAAAGGTAGAAAAAAGAAAATACACATAAAATATGGGTCAAATAGGAAGAATGACAGAGAAAAGCAAAGAAAGAGAATAACTCTAACTATACCTATAAAACAGGTAATAAATACATCAATAAAAGTAATAAATAAAATCAAGGTTAAAGAAAAACAACAAAGAAAGCTCAAGACTGAAATGGTCGAAAGAACAATTGAAAAAAAGAAATGATTAATTTGAAAATAATATAAAAGTAAACAAGAAAGATAAAAAAACAAAAGAAAAAAAGGACAATAAGGGCTAAAACATTTAAAAAACAATTAATGAAAGAATTCCAAATAAAAAAGTAAAGAACAAAAAAGGGTAAAATGAACAAAATGATGAATGACAAAAGAAAATAATAATAATAGATAAAGACAAAAAATGGTCCAAAAATGAATGCATGAAAAGAAAAGGAAAAATACACAAAAATAAAAAGGTCAAAAAGAAGAATGAAAGAAATCAAAGAAAAATAAGATCAACGAGGTCAAATTAAAGGGACTAAAGGGTAAAAAAGAAAAGGAAAACAAGTATTGAGGTAAAAATAGAAAAAAAAAATGTAAAAAAGAAAGAAATGATGAACAAATGAAAATGAATGCTACAGACTGAAAAAGAACAAATGAATGAAAAACAAGGAATATTCAGAATAAAAAAAGTCCTTGGTTTTTAAAAGAAAAAAGAAATATGCAGGATAAAATAAAGTGATTAAAAACATGAGAAAAAAATAAGGATAAGGAACAAAATGTCAAAAGAATGAATGAACCAAAAATAAAGAAAAAAGAAAGATAAAGAACAAGAAAGAATGAATCAAAGCAAAAAAAAGAACAAATAATAAAAAGGTTTTACAGAGAATGAAACCACTAGAAAATGAAATAGACTAAAATGTTCAAAAGAAAAAAAGGAAAGAAATAAAAGAAAAATAAAGATAAACAGGGTTAAAAAAGAAATATAGAGACTAAAACATAAAAAATTATGAACAATAAAGAAAGATAAATAATATTAAGATAAAAAGCATGAAAGAAACAAAAAAGTAAAAACAAAGAATGAAAGAATAAACAGAAATAGACAGATAAAGACTAAAACAGGTAAAAGAAATGAATGAAGATAAAGAATAAAAAGCTAAAAAGCTATTGAAAAACATGAAGAAAAAAGAAACAAATACAAAAAGAATAAATTAACCAAAAGAACAAATAATAAAACAGTTTTTAAAGGAATTAAACCACTGGAAAATGAAATAGACTCAAACTTTTTTAAAGAATGAAAGATATCAAAGAAAGACAGAAAGGTTAAAACAAAGGTGAAGACTAAAAAGGTAAAAAGATATTATGAAACAAAAAAGGAAAAAGAAAGATAAAGAACAAAACATTTAAAGAATGACTGAAAAATAAAGGAAAAGAAAGAAGGAATGGAATTAAAGAATGAATAAAAGAAAAACACAGGAAAAACGAATAAATAATAGATAACCATGTAAATAATAGAAACGTTTTTAAAAAGAATGAAACGAAACCAATAGCAAATGTAAAAAATAAAGAATAATAAAGGCAAATTTGAAGAATGAATGAAAACAAAAGGAAAAAAATAAAGAGTAAAACAGGAAGAAGAAAACGATTGATAATTAAAAAATGTATTAAATGAATGAATAAAAGAAAAGCGTTTGAAACTGCTTAAACACCGAAAGTGCTTTAGAAAGAAAGAAAGTGCATCATTGTTGGTATGTTCTGCTTACACACACACACACACACACACACGCACGCACGCACGCACGCACGCACGCACGCACTCACACACACACACACACACACAAGCAGTAAAGAGCTCCAGTGTGTGTGTGTGTGTGTGTGTGTGTGTGTGTGTGTGTGTGTGTGTGTGTGTGTTGCAGCTGCAGATGAACAGCGCCCCCTACCGGCGGTTCGTCCTCCTGTACAGTCAGTGCTCGCTGCTCAGTCACAGAAATAAGACGGTAGTAAAATGTAGTTCTTTTAAACGCTGCATGAAGTAAACACTACAGAAATCGGCCAACACACATGTCCTGATTTCACGTGAACCTCTGATTGGGGGAGGAGCCGGGGTCACGTGACGCGCTCTCACCGTAACGTTTGAGCTGTAGGAAAACATTGAGGCGATGTTGCTAAGCAGAAACACGAATTAGGAAATACGTTACTATTAATGACTAAATTCATTAAAAGTCGAATAATTATCCAGTTATTGGTTATTAATCACGTGAAGGACTGAATGGTGAGACAAAGCCATGGTGAAACTGACGATAAAACGGATTATTATGATAAAACAAGGAACAAAATCTGAACTACATTACTGCTACAGATACAGAAATACATTATTATACACTTTTTGATTCAAATATAAAGGTTATTTATTATATTTCTTTATTTCATTCAATATGTTCGACATAATATTGTATCCTCTCCTTAATTAAAAAAGCAATGTAAGAAAAATAATTAAACAAATGAAAAACAAATTTGAAAAGAGAGACAAATAATAAATTTCAAAAGAAAGAATGAAAGGAAAAACAAATATTGTATCCTCACCATAATTAAAATGTTTTAAAAAAAGAATGAAAGAAACCCAATGAACTATGTGAAAAAAAATGATAAAACAAATGAAAAAGAAAGATAAATTAAAATAAAGAATGAAAGAAAGAATAAAAACAAAATACTGTATCCTCTCCATGATTAAAAAAAAAGGTTTAAAACAGAATGAAAGAAAGCCAATGACGAATGGAAAATGTAAAATGAAGAGTAAAAAAAGTAAAAAGAATGATATACTGAAAAACAAACTGAAAAGTTAGATGAATCATAATAAATAAAAAAAGGAATGAAATAAATAAAAACAAAATGTTCAATCCTCTCTTTAATGAAAAAAAGTTTTTAAATGAATGAAAATGAAACCAATGGCCACTGAAAATGTAAAATGTAGAATAAAAAAAAAGAATGAAAGAATGAAAAACAAAAGGGAGAGACAATTATAGTAAATTAAAAATAAAAACTGGAAGAAAGAAAAACAAAATATTGTATCCTTTCCTTAACAAACAGGTTTTAAAAAGAGTGAAAGTAAACCAATGACCAATGGAAAACGTATGGTTAAAATAATAATAATAATAATAATAATAATAATAATAATAATAATAATGAAAGGAAGAAAAACAAACTATTCTATTATATCTTTGATAAAAAGGTTTTAAAAATAAAGGCTTTAATGACCAATGGAAAATGTAAGATAAAGAATAAAAAAATAAAATGAATAAAACATTGTATCCTGTCCATAATAAAAAGGTTTGAAAAAAGATGAAACCAATAAAAACCAGTGACCAATGAAAAATGTAAGGTTAAAAACTAAGAACTATATAAAAATAAAAAAGGTAAAAAGAAGAAATGAAAGAAATAAAGAAAAAATAAACATAAGGTCAAAAAGAAATGTAAATAATAAATGGTAAAAATAATGAATGAAAAGGGAAAGAGGATTGATAATAATCTAAAAAGAAAGAATAAAAGAAAAAAGAAAAACAGGTCAAAAGAATAAATGAATGAAAATACAAAGGGAAAATGTAAGATAAAGAATTAAAAGGTAAAAAACGTGTATATGATATTTTTTCTTATAATTATTTTCCCTTTTACTACATTCTATTTAAATTCAGGGTATCATTATATTATTATATTATTATACATTTAATAGTTATTTAATTACATTTAATTCCTATACCTAAAATATGGTCATTTCATCACCCAAGTTGCTCCCTCTCGGTCATCATCATGTTTAGGGAGTTTTTCCTTGCCGCTGCCGCCCTAGGCTTGCTTGGTTATGCAAAACCATTAAGCCACGCTCCGATCAATCTATAAATTAATCAATCAATTATGAGCTCTGAAATGAAGTGTCCAGACTGCTAAAGAAGATAAAGGCAGAGTAAATCGGCCTTTATTTTTCCCCATGCTGCCATTAGACTGTGTGTGTGTGTGTGTTTGTGTGCGTGTGTGTGTGTGTGAGTGTGTGTGTGGTTGCGCGATAATCACACCACTGCACACCATCTGTTTACGTTCACGCTGGCTAATAAACATCATATCCATCAAACTGACACCGAATCGCAATGAGCCCGACCATGGGTCTGCGCTACTGTCAAATATTAACAGCTGATGAAGCGTACGAATCTTGGGCGGGTTCTGATGCCGTCTAGCGCCACCTGCGGCCATAAAGGCGCAAATCTCTAGCCACAACTTAACCGCAAAACATAAATAATAAACATAAACGAGTAAATAATGAAATACAACTGGCTCATCTGACCTCATTAACGTCACCTTCACTTAGAACCTGTACACAGATTGCTGCTCGGACTATGTTAGCTCAATTCTGATGTTAACTCTGGCTTGTTCTAACCTAATGGAGTACTAAAGAAACCTTAATCCACCAGTGGACTCTTAAGAAACTAATAAATAGCCCTTAATCCTGGATTTATTTGATATTTTAGAGACATAAACAACCTTTAACCAACAAAAGAGCTTTTGAGGAACAATTATTGCCAGTAACCCTCACTGCTGATCTTAATCCTGGTTTGTTCTAATCTAATGAGTACTAAAGAAGCTTCAATCATCAAAAAGACTCTTAAGAAACCAATAAATAACCCTTAATCCTGGATTTATCTGATAATATAGAGGTATAAACAACCTTTAACCATTGAAAAAGCAGTAAGTCTCAATCCTAATCTTAATCCTGGTTTGTTCTAATCCAGTGGAGTACTAAAGAAGCTTTAAAAACCCAATGGACTCTGTAGAAATCAATGAATAGCCCTTAATCCTGAATTTATCTGATATTATAGAGACATAAACAACATGTAACAATTCAAAGCGCTTTTGAGGAACAATTATTGCCAGTAAACCTCAATCCTGATCTTAATACTGGTTCGATCTAACCTAATGAAGTACCAGAGAAGCTTTATTCCATCAATGGACTCTTAAGAAGCCAATAAATAACCCATAATCCTGGATTTATCTGAAATTATTTGAGATGTAAACAACCTTTCACCATCTGAAGAGCTTTTGAGGAACAGCTATTGCCAGTAACCCTAAATCCTTAACTTAATCCAGGCTTGTTCTAACCTAATGGAGTACTATCTGATTTTAGAGAGCACCAAATAACCCCTAGTTTTTCAAAGAACCAATAATCAACCTGTAATATTTTAGAGGCATAAAACAACCCTAAACCAACAAAAGGGCTTGTTCTAACTCAATTACATTCTACAGAAGAGTTAATCATATCTTACAAACCAATAAATAACCCTTAATCCTGGATTTATCTTATTTTACAAAGCACCAAATAACCCTTAATGTATTGATAAATAGCCCTTAAATAAATAACCCTTAATCCTACACTTATTTGAATTAATTCTCAAAAGCACCAATCCAAACCAATAAAGATCACATTATCCTGGCTGCTTGTAATCCCTTGACAAACTCTTGACGAATAACATTTAGCTTTCTTAAAGAACCTTTAAGAAACCGACAAAGAATCCTCAATTCTTGGTTTACGTTATCCCACACTCTTGAGAAACAATTAGGCAGTAATCCTGACCTTAATACTGGATTCTTCTAATGTAATTGAGTACTAAAGAGCACTCATCCTCCAATGGACCAATAAACAACGCTTAATGCTGGATGTAACATAACAGAGCAGTGAAGAAGCTGAAGAGGAACAATAAAGAACCGTTAATCCTGAATATCTTAATACCGAACGCTTAGCTGTCCAACAAACCCCCCTGGGAAACTCTCAAGGAAGCCTTTTCAGGCAATAATCCTGAATTTATCCGAGATTACGGAGCACTAAAGAACCTTCAACATCCCAACAAGTCCCTTTAGGATCTCACGGTGTCACCCTTAATCCTGCTCGGAGCTCGTGCTCAGATCCCAGCTCACCTGTTAATCCCGGTTCTTAACCCCAAACGAGCTGAACTTAAAGCGCCTGCGTTTAGATTGAAGGACTCCAACAGGTCTGACGGTACCTGCAGTGGGGTTCTGGTGAATCCGGACAGAGGTAATCCCTTTCTGAACGAGCGCCAGTTTGACGTTCCTGCAGCTCTGCGAGCTCCCTCCGCCCGCTGCCGCCGCCGCCTCCTCATCCTCCTCTGGTGCTTCTCCGGTTCCCCTTTCACCGGAGCTCACAGTCAGTACGGAGGAGAGCAGCAGCAGCACACACACCTGCAGCCTGACCATGATAATCGCACACGCACCCACCAACACACTCATACACACACGCAGACACACACACACACACACACACCAAAACGCGCTGTCTCTCTCTCTCTCTCTCTCGCTAGAAGATAATCCAGCAGTGTGCGAAAGCCCAGAGATCAGATCGGCTTTCTCTGTAGGTTCCTCTGTAGGCTTCTCATATCAGCAGTTCAGCTCCTCGCGCAGCGTAATAAATAATAAATCCTCCTGCACACAGACCCGCACCAGCAGTGGCTCTCTAACTTCGACTGCTTCTGCTCCTCCTGCTCCACCTCCACCCTCCGCCACCACCACCACCACCACCACCACCACCTCCTCCTCCCACCTCCCTCCTCCTCCTGCTGCTGCTCTACAGCGAGAGAGACAGAGCGCAGTAAGAGGGTGCAGACCAAATCCTGGACTGGACACCGCGCTGACTGACTCACGTTCTGTGCAAATGCCACGATGTTTGAGGGGGACAGATATGCGACGGGTTGGGGGAGTAGCTTGTGATGAGAATGTTCCCGAACATTTGCAGGAGGAACCAAACAAAAAGTGGGAAAAGGGGGTTGAACTTGCATGAAAGGAAACATTTGTCGTCTTGGGCACGGGGGAGTGATTTAGGGGTGGGTTGTGTCGCACTTTACGGGAATTTCCCTTTGTTTTTCGGGAACCCCTTGGGGGTTCCATCATAGCAGACCTTGAAATATGAATTAAAACATCATCAAGTCCTAAAAGTGTATAGCGAGAACCTGATTGAACAAACGAGATAAAAAAAGAAAAATTATAGGAAAACACGAAGGAGAGATTACAAGACCGTCTCTAAAAAGTTTGGGCCCCACCCATCCACAGGCACACAGATTGTCCACAAAACGAGCAAACTCAACTACATTGTTACCCCAGGAAGGGTCGACTAACAAGGGTCACTGTAAGTGCAAGGAGTGTGATATTAAGATAATTTAGGGTAACCTCTAAGCAACTAAAGGTCTCCCATGTTAGTTCATGTTCACGAATCCATCATCAGGAGAACATTGAACAACAAGGGTCATTATCTTTCCGAGGAGAGGTCGACCAACGACGATCTCTCCAAGAGCAAGGCGCGTAATAGTCCACGAGGTCACAAAGGAACCCAGGGTAACTTCTAAGCAAATGAAGGTCTCCCACATTAGATAATGTTAAGTAAGTAAGTAAGTTCACGACTCCACCATCAGGAGAACACTGAACAATGTTGGTGTGTATGGCAGGGCTGCTGCCCATCTGTGGTTTCCTAATGATAACATGGACAAGCCAGAAGGCTATTGGAACGCACTTTTGCACCAAACAGTTTTAGGGACTAATTTGGGAGTAACTACCCCCTGTGGAGCTCCCCTGAGAACAACTTTCATTCCAGGGCCTTTTTGGTTTGCATTCATACTGCCAATAAGAATGCTGAAGCGACATAAGTCACGCAACTTTTGGAGGAACAACGCAAAATTGCGTTGTACCTCCTCCATCGCATATAGGCTTAATAAAGCCTGGACTTCACTGTCGGTCCATCTTAGCATGAAGATCTGTTGTTTATATGTCTGTGGTTAATTTAAAAAGGGAGGCTGCCCTCTTCAAGGCACTTGCATCACCAAAGTCTGGACCACTTGCCATACTCTTTGTTATTTGTTATTTCTATTTTGAGACCCGTTTGTTTAGTTCTTTCTCTTTCCGCAATTCTGCTCCTTTTCGGAGGATGAGTGCATACGAATTGTGTGCCAGCTTTACCTCATCTCCAGAGCCCGATCGTCATGCCTTCAGCCCTGATGAGCCTAGCTGTAAAGGTCAGCATTGAGAAGAAGTCGGTGCAGGATATTAACGAGTTACTTTGTCAAACCCTTTGGCATATGAGTGCTGTGACTAACTCTATCCCCGCATCTCAGTTCTGCACCAGCCACCTACCAGTACCTGTACCTGTTTGGTCTATAATTCCTGTCACGGACCTGCTCTGAAACCTGGACAGTTCGTCCTGGACCTGTACCTGGACTCGTTATCCATACAGACTACTTCTGACTCCGAGACTTGCAACAGACCTGCCTGTTCCTGCACCACCTTACAACCCAAGCCTGCCTGATCTGCTGTCCATCACTGGGCTGCCACTGCCTCCATCTGCGTTATTCCTCTCTCATCTCCTTGGTGAGTTTTGCCAAAGTTTGGTAGGGTTTCCTGCCTTAAATATGTGGGGTAGCTTGCACTTTCACTAGAAAACCTAAACAATCTTCCATCACTCTGAGTTACTATGTGCAAGGCAAAGTACCTACCCTGAAGTAGGAGCTACAAAAGTCCCTATGAGACCTACAATCATTCCCAGAAAGGGACGATGGCGCTTTCTCCAACAGTTCTAAAAGCTTTGAAAAAATTCTTCCCAAAAGGCAAAAGTACCTATCCATGGAGAAAGAACACTGCATTCCAGCTTAAGAACCTTGGATCCCTGTTTTTTATCTGCTTTTTCTTTCGTGCGTCTCTTTCCTTTTCAAGAGGACCCCTGCTATAGAGGACCGGTGTGTGATGAAGTCGGGATTGGATCAGGATTGGGATTGTTGAGCCTTCAGGGCACAGTATGAGCAGCTCCTAACATTTATCCCTTCTGTGAAACATGGTGGTGGTAGCACCATGGTTTGGGCCTGTTTTGCTGCATCTGGGCTAGGACGGCTTGCTGACGGCTTGTTGAGGAAACAATGAATTTTTTACTATAGCAGTGCATTCCAAAGAAACCAGTTATTTGAAAACTATTAAAGTTAAAGCTTTAGAAGTCCAAGTTCTGGCCTCAATCCCATAGAAATGTTGAGCAAGGATCTGCATGTGAGGAAACCCACCACATCAGGGTACGATATATAGCACGAGTTCCCATGGCTTACGGTGGGTTTTTGCATCTAATGGCAGCAGCGAGAGTGAGATCGAGGGCAAGAGCGAGAGAGAGATTTACATTTCCTGTGTAAGACAGAACAGTTAATTCATCACCATGTTCGTCTCGCTGCTGCTCGACCTACTCCGTCTGTGTGTGTGTGTGTGTGTGTGTGTGTGTGTGTGCGTGTGCGTGTGCTGATGTTCTGCAAGATCAAAGGCGGGTGAGATTGTTGTAAAATGATCTTTCTGGTCTGGTTCTGTCGGAGCCTCGGGGAGAGAGCAAGAACTCTCAAGCTCTTCTGCAATAAATGGAGCCGAGGATCGTGGTGTGTAATTAACACAATAGCGCACACACTCTCTCTTACACACACACACACACACACACACACACACACACACACAGCATTAATCATTCTATTATGGACTGTTAACCCTGAGAGCTACACTCACTCTGCTTTATTATTATTACATGATTCGAATGGTGTATGTACAGTGCATCATTGTAAATCACACACACGCACACACACACGGCATTAATAATTCTATTATGGACTGTTAACCCTCAGAGCTCAACTCAAACAGTTTTGTTATTATTACACGATTATAAGTGTGTATTCACAGTGTAACTTGTGTAACACACTCTGCCTCCGAGGTAGTAGCGCCTGTTACTGGTGGTATGTAATTGGTTGCTAAGGTATTAAGTAATTTCGGGATCGTTTAGCTTTTGGGTCAGTAGCTCTGGGATCTGGTGGCTTCCAGTACAGGTGGCTCCCAATTTGGGTGGCCTCTTGTTCAAGTGGCTTCTAGTTTATATTATTTCTGGTTCAGACAGAGCCTGGTTTAGCCTGGCTCTGGAAGTTTTTGGTTCAGGCAACTCTGGGATAAGGTCATTCCTGGTTCAAGATTCTGGTTCAGGTGACTGACTGGTTATGGTAGTACAAGGTGGTTGCTGTTTTAGGTGGCCTCTGGTTCATGTGGTTGCTGTTTTAGGTAGCCTCTCGTTCCAGGAGCTCCTAGTACAGATGGTTGCTGTTTTAGGTGGCCTCTGGTTCAGGTGGTTGCTGTTTTAGGTGGCCTCTGTTTCCAGGAGCTCCTAGTACAGGTGGTTGCTGTTTTAGGTGGCCTCTGGTTCTGGGAGCTCCTTTTCCTTGCCACTGTCGCCCTAGGCTTGCTTAATTTGGGAATAGATATAGTTATTAGGAGATAATCTAAACTTGTAAAGTTGCTTTGAGACAATGCTCCATTGTAAAAAGCGCTATATAAATAGATCTGACTTGACTTGACTTGACTAGTACAAGTCGTTGCTGTTTTAGGTGGCCTCTGGTTCTGGGAGCTCCTAGTACAGGTGGTTGCTGTTTTAGGTGGCCTCTGGTTCTGAGAGCTCCTAGTACAGATGGTTGCTGTTTTTGGTGGCCTCTGGTTCAGGGAGCTCCTAGTAGAGATGGTTGTTGTTTTAGGTGGTCTCTGGTTCAGGTGGTTGCTGTTTTAGGTAGCCTCTGGTTCAATGAGCTCCTAATACAGTTGGTTACTGTTTTAGGTAGCCTCTTGTTCCAGGATCTCCTAATAAAGATTGTTGCTGTTTTAGGTGGCCTCTGGTTCAATGAGCTCCTTGTACAAGTGGTTGCTGTTTTAGGTGGCATCTGGTTCAGGTAGATGCAGGTTCAGGTAGCTACTGGTTCCAGTAGTGCCAGTTGCTTGTGCATGTAAATGGCAGAAAATGACTTTGGTCATTTTCTGAAAGTTTCCTGTAGCTTCTGGTTCAGTTGGCATCTTCGCACACACACACACACACACACACACACACACACACACACACACACACACATACACACACAAAACCATGCAATACCGACCTCATCAGGGCTACTGCTTGTGTTATTCCATCAGTCCTCCCGATGCAGCTCCATCACACATATTTATACACACACACACACACACACACACACACACACACACACACACTCGATCTGTCAGCGGTATTGAAGGAAACTCTTTGCCCTAGAGGTTTCAATTTTTTCTGCAGTGAGACAAATCAGTGAATACAGATTCTCCTCCTAACACACACCAATACACACACACACACACACACACAGATACACCCACATACACAGAACAAACACACACACACACACACACACACACACACACACACACACACACACTGATGAAGCAGTGCAATATTGAAGAGAAACAGATGAAAGCTTAAAGTCGCTGCAAAGCTCCACCATCTGCACTCTGAAGTGCACTTAGCATCTGTTTGCCGCAGGAGCGTTAGCGTTAGTGTGCTAACGCAGGCATTCATTCAGGTGACACACAGACACACACACACACACACACACACACACGCACACACACACGCACACACACACGCACACACGTTCTCTTTGTATTCGGCAAGAAACAAACAGCACGATTGTGAGATAATTCAGATTAAATCTTTATCTGAGGGAACAAAGGAATGACTTGCGGCATCAGGTGCGCACACGTGTGCGTGCGCGCACACACACACACACACACACACACACACACACACACACACACACACACACACACACACAGCCCTGCAGAATTATAAAAGAATCCACAGGATAAATCAATAACGTGGCAGTGTACTGAATGGACACTCTGGGTGGTTCCTGATGACAAAACAAGAAGCACCTGCTGCAGAAAAGAACCAGTGGCCGTTTGGGGGGGGGGGGGGGATTTGGGGTCCAGAGGCGCCCCTGCGACAACAAGTTAAGGAGTTGTTGGAATCGAATGAGACTTTATGTAACAATGATATTCGTAAGTGATTTCAATATTACAGTCACAGCTGGGCCCATAAATGTCGACTGACGATAAATCTGGTAACTGGCCAGTGTGCAATTCCTTTGCTTGAACATTATCCTGCTGAAAAATGCCAGTTGGAAACCCTGCCATGAGAAGCAACATGTGTGGCCCCTGAGCCATTAGTGTCCCTCATATCACGACTAGGGGTGACCAACTGCCGTATGCCCCTTAGATCATCACACCAGCAGTTAAGGCAGTGTGTTGCTCCACAGCATGAGGCCTCCAAAGTCAAACCCGACATTTGTTCAAATCCGAAACAGAACCTGGAATCGTCACTAAAGACAATACAGTCCCGGTCCGTGACAGTCCAGGTGTCTAGCGCAAATGAAGGCAACAGTGGCAGTACGCTGTGACAACAAATTTAAGCAAAACTAAGCAGCTGGAAATGGTCCAGGCAGATTCAGGTGTGTGTAGTGAAGGTGCCTCCTGTGTCTGGATGGTGGATAACGAAACTATGGGAGATGCTTGTGCTTGTAGGTGGATCAAACAGTCCTCTCTACTGTGTCTGTCTGGGCCATCCTGAGCCTGTTTGCCGTATGTGTGTGTGTGTGCCCCCATAAAACACTGCTCCCAACACCTTATAACAGTTAGGTCAGAACGGCCCAAAAACATCCATCCTGCTTCTCTCAGTCAAATGATGCACTCCCTCTCAAAGTCTGTCAACTGGGCAAAATGTGTTCAAGTGAACAACCTCTCATCAAGAGGTACATTACTCAAAAATAGCCTCTGAGAGCCTTTTTATAGGGCAGCACTAAAGGGAAAGCACTTTTATGCCCTCTTGTGGTGGTGAGACCCAGTTGTCTAATCAGACCACACCTGTAATCATTTACATATCTGCCTAAGACAGAACTGCATGAAAAAGTTTTGCAGCGATCCCAAACATTCTGTCCTGGAATGTTTTTTCTTCACACAGCCTCATTCGCAAGAGTTGGACTGTTTTTTATGTCAATCCAAAACAAGATTGATGACAAAATTAGTTTCATCGTTTTGCTTGTTAGCACACAACACACACTCTACAAATGAACAGATTGCGGCTTTGATTTTAATTAATCATGCAATGATCTACAAACACATAGTGTCACTTTGAATTCGGGCATATGACATCGGGACGGCATGACAGCAAATTCCCCTGGTGGCTGTTTTGTTTGTTTCCGACCCATCCCTGGAGCCTGAGGGGGAAAAAAGGCAAGTTTGCTGCAGATTTGCTGGCTGCACATCCTTGTTGCGAAACGCCGGTTTCACCACATCCCAAAGGTGCTATACTAGATTGAGATCTGGTGACTCTGTCTGAGCATTCAAGAAATCAGTCTAAAGTAGCCATCAGAAGATGCACATGGTCAGCAACAATACTCAGGTAGGCTGTAAGGTTTAAATGATGCTCAGTTGGCATTAAGGGGCCCAAAGTGTGCCAAGAAAATACCCCTCACACCATTACTCCACCAGCAGGCTGAACTGTTGATACAAGTCAGGATGGATCCATGCTTTCATATTGTTTACGCCAAATTCTGATCCGACCATCTGAATATCGGAGCAGAAATCGAGACTCATCAGACCAGGCAACGTTTAAAAAGGGTTAAGTGAAAACAAAATCAAGTTTCTGCCATGAACATCTGGGTCCCCCAATCGACAGACCATAGAAAACTTCAAAGGAGAGTGCACAAGAGAGGACCTAGGATCCTCGAGCATCCAGAGAGGTCTGAAGAACATTGGGGAAAATCAGGTATCCTCCAGAGAACATTAGAAAAGATCAGATAACTTTCAAAGAACATACAGAACCTCTGAAAAACCTTTAGAAAAGATCACAGAAGCCCCTACAGAACCTCTTGAAAGAACTTTAGAAAAGCTTCACACAAGCTCAAAGATAATTAGTAGAAGCCTCAGAAAAGCTCCAAAACATTGCAGAACATATTTTTGTAGAAGATCAGAGTACCTCTAATGAACCTTATAGATCAGAGAACTTCCAAGGAACACTACAGAACATCTGAAGAACATCAGACAAGCTCAGAGAAGTTTCAAAAAACGTTAGAGAGCCTCCATAAACAGTACAGAAGATCAGAGAACCTTCAAAGAACATCGGAGTAGCTCTCAGGGAATTCCAAAGAACATTAGAGAACATCCAAAGAACATTAGAGAACAGCTGAAGAACACCAGAGAAGGTCAGAGAAGCTCCAAGAATCAGAGTACCTCTGCAGAACATCAGAGAAGCTCAAAAAAACATTAGAGAAAATGCAATGAACACTGAAGAAAATAAGAATACCTCCAAAGAACTTAATAGATAAGAGAGCCTCCAAAGAACAATCGAGAACCTCAGGATAATATGGTAGAAGATCAGAGAACCTCCAAGGAACTTGCTATATCAAAGTACCTAAAGAGAACATTAGAGAACCTCCAAAGAACATCAGAGAACCTCAGAGAGAATTAGAGAAGGTCAGAGAAGCTCCAAAGAACACTGTAGAAGTTGAAAGACCCTCCAAATAACATTAGAGAAGGTCGGAGAGAAGGTCGCAGAATCCGAGAAAAACATTGTAGAAGATAAGCGAACCTCCAAAGAACCATCTAGATCAAAGTACATCAAAATAACCTAGAGCCAAACCAAATAACATTAGAGAACCAAAGAAGCTCCATATAATATCAGAGAAGCTCCAAAGAACATTATAAAAAATCCAAAGAACACTGTAAAAGGTTAGAGTACCTCTAAAGAACCTTATAAATCAGAGAAGCTCCAAAGAACATTAGAGAAGATAAGAGAACCTCAGAAGAACATTGAAGAAGAACAGAGAACCTCCTAAGAACCATTCTAGATCAAAGTATCTAGAGAACCTCCAAACAACAATAGGGAAGATTAGAGAGCCTTCAAAAACATTAGAGAACCTCTGTAGAACATTAGAGAATCTAGGACACTGGAGCATTGGGAGAGATTCTGTAAAGAGGATCGTTCTCAAATTCCCTCAAATTCTCCAACCAAAATCTGACAGGAAGTTGAACTAAGTGCTGTTTTATTGGAGAAGAGAGGACAGTATTAAATCCAGTGGATTGTATGTAATGCGTTCTATCATCTGCCTTCTGTGTGTGTGTGTGTGTGTGTGTGTGTGTGTGTGTGTGTGTGTGTGTGTGTGTGAGAGTGTGTGTAGTGTTTGTGGGTGTCTGCTATGTATTTCTGCGTGTGTTTTATCGTCCAATTGTGTTACGAAGTCACATTAGTGCTGAAAGTTTCTGAATTATTAAGGGGCGTCTCATTATTTATGAACTGTCCGATCCTGGATCTGTGCAGCCGTAATGAAGCCTCGGGTTACTAATGAAGCGGAAAGCACAACACAGAGCTGAGAACGGCGCTGCAGTGCTGTCGCTAATGAGAGAGATGGACGAGGGACATTAGCGTGCTGAGGGGCATTATGGCTCCTAATGTGTGATATAAATAATTCTAGATAAAATAAAGTGATAACATTTCGTACGTGCAGCGTTCTGAAGATCCAAACATTGGCCGTAAATCTAAATGTTCTCATCTCTCAAAAAAAATATATTTCTGTTTTTCTCCCCCCTTAGAGTTCAATTTGTACAAAATCCATAAATATATAAACATGCAGGCCGTTAAAGATCTGGCAGAGGTTCTGCTCCAAACTCATTAAATATTGACACCCTGAAACCTACAGAAACCAGCAAATGTGCAACGGAAGAGAGAGAAGAACCATCAGAGAAGAGCAGAGTACCTCCGAAGAACATTAGAAAAGAACCTTAGATAACCTCCAAAGAACATCAGAGAACCTCTGAAGAGCACTGTAGAACCGGTAGAGCACGTCCAAATGACCTTATAGATCAGAGTACCTCCAAAAAACATTAGAGAAGCTCGGAAATCTTAGAGAAGATTGGAGATCCTCTGAGGAGTTCCACAAAACTTTAGAGAAGATATGAAAACCTCCAAAGAACATTAGAGAAGTTCACATAAGCTCCAAAAAACATTTGAGAAGCTCAGAGAACCTACAAAGAACATTAGACAAGATCCAAGAACCCTTGAAGAACCTTGGAGGGCATCAGAAGAATATTAGATAAGATCAAAGAAGTTTCAAAAAACACTAGACAAGCTCAAAGAACCTCCAAAGAACATTAGAGAACCTCAGAAAACTTTGTTGAAGATTAGAATTCCCTTGAAGAACCTTAAAGAAGATCATAAAACCTGCAAGAAACTTTAGCGAACACCCAAAGAAGATTAGAGATCGGAGTACTTCCAAAGAACACTGAAAAACCAAAGAAGTACATTGGAGAAGCACATATAACCTCCAAAAAACATTACAGAAGATCAGAGTAGCTCCAAAGAACATTATAGAAGATCAGAGACCTCACACTAACATAGCAGAACCCCGAAAAGAACACTAGAGATCAAAGTACCTCCAAAGAACATTAGAGAAGATCACAGAACCTCCAAAGAACATTACAGAAAATAAAACAACCTCTACAAAACATTTGGGAAGATCATAGAACCTCTAAAAAACATTAGAGAACCTCAGAAGAACATTACAGAAGATCAGAGTGCCTCCAAAGAACAATAGAGAGTGCCTGAAGAACATTTGAGAAGATCAGAGAACCTCCAAAGAACCTTACAGACAAGAGAACCTTCAAATAATGTTACAAAAGATCAGAACACCCCCAAAGAACATTAGATAACATCCAATCGATAGGATCCAATAGATAAGTTCAGAGGACCTCCAAAGAATAACAGATAACCACTAAATGACATTTGAGAACATCGGAGAACCTCCAACGAACATTCAAGAAGCTCAGACGAACATTGTAGAAGATTAGAGAACCTCCAAAGGGCCTTATAGATCAAAGAATCTCCAAAAAACATTAGAGAAGATCAAGGAACATCGGAAGAACATTTGGGAAGATCAGACTACTTCCAAAGGACTTTACAAAACCCCTGAAGAGCATTTGAGAACCTAACAAGAACATCAGAGATTAGTACCTTCAGAGACCATTACAGAAGATTGGAGAACCTCCGAGAGCAGAGGCCTTTACAAAGAACATTCGAGAACAACCAAAGAACTGAGTAAATCCAAAGGACTTTATATTTCAGAGAACATCCAAAGAAATTAGAGAAGATAAGAGAGCCTCTGAAGAACTTTAGAGAAGCTCTGAGTAGATTTGCTCCATCATGTTATTTTGAATCCGATTCCCAAACAGAAACTTTAATCACTCCGTATTAATCTCAGACTGCGAACTCACGTCTGTTTATTTCACTTTGCTGCCTCAAGCCCTTTGTGTCTGTGTGTTTGTGTGAGGTTTTTATTTTTTTTGTGTGTGTGTGTGTGTGTGTGTGAGTGTGTGTGTGTGTGTGTGTGTGTGTTTAAACACACGGCACTGGCAGCTACAAATAAAAATCAAACGTCTTCACGCTACCTGTTCTACTGTGAGAATCGATGTAGTCTAGAAGAATGGGGAGGGAGGCACCACACACACACACACACACACACACACACACACACACACACACACACACACACACACACACACACACACACACACACACACACTCACTCACTGAGGAGAGGGCACTGGTTCTGATTGGCCACTGCCAACGGCGACGTGGGTGGATAACTTTGATTAAACCTCGGTGGAACAAATTAGCGACAAGATCAAAATCCGAGGTTCCGGACATCTCCCCTCTGGTCGCGCTCAGGAGGAGAAGATCCACGCCCACACAACTGTAGAACCGCCAGAACGTGGCGGGGCCGTCGCACGTAAACCACTTCGAGCGCAAAGGCACGACAACGAAAAAGTTCAAACCCCCTTTGAAGCCCTTGACCCCTTTTGGTTTCTGCCATGCTGTGGAGGTAAAGCAGCGATTAAGGTATTTGGGCAAACTCCTTCTCCTTCCTTAACCCTGCTGATCCTGGTTGGGGATCCGGCTGCTTTCCCCTGAGAGGACTGAGCTCGGGGGGTTATTTCTGCAGCGCCTCAAATCGATTCTGTTAATCCATGCAGTCGCTCCGTTTCGCCTCTTTATTTCTTCGGCGAAACTGTGAAGATCTGCTTTATATCGCCATCGACTCCACAAAATGAAACGTCAAGCATTTTTCTCTCCCTTTGTCAATACAGTTCAAATCCAGTTCCTTTCCATCCAGCCTCCAGCAGTGCAGCTTTCCCAAGATCCTAAATGAGCCACCAGGAGACAGTGAGACAGGAAAGTCTTGCAATGGACTGTCACGTTCATGAAACCGGTTTTGCGACCACCTCCTTCAGGACACCATCATGCTGGAAGTAGCCATCAGAGGATGGGGTCAACTTCTGACAGTCTACTGCCTGTGTGCTTCAAGATCAGACCAGTTTTGATGCAGCCTCAGCTTTCTGTTCTTGGCTGATGGCCTCAAGGTCGGTGCCCATCTGCCATCTGTGTCCCTCAGCAAAAGTCCATATTCTTCATCCAGATTCTTTTTCCCAGTCATCAAACGCTGCAAGCTCAGATTTCATGTTTTTGGCTGACAGAAGAAGGACCCGACATGGTCTTCTTCTGTTTTAGCCCATATGTCTCAAGGTCATTGCCCAATCTTGGCCCTATCATCTGCATCCCTCAACGGAAATCCAGATTCTTCAGGTCAGGCAACGTTTTTCCCAGTCATCAACTGTCCAGTTTTGGTGAGCCTGTGACTGATGCAGCCTCGGCTTTCTCATTCTTAGCTGGCAGATGCAATACCAGACATGGTCTTCTGGCAGTTGTAGCCCAGCCGCCTCAAGGTCTGTGCCCAATTCTGGCATGGCCATCCATGTCCCTCAGCGGAAATCCACATTCATCAGACCAGGCGACGTTTTTCCCAGTCATCATCGATCCAGTTTTGGTGAACTTGTTCCTGATGCAGCCTCGGCTTTTTTGTTCTTGGCTCACAGAAGCAGGACCCGATGTAGTCTTCTGGCTGTTGAACCCCATCTGCCACAAGGTTGTTGCCCAGTTCTTGCCCTATCATCGGTGACCCTCAGCAGAAATCAAGATTTTTCCAGTCATCAACCAGTCGACAACCAGTCGTTTTGGTGAGCCTGTGCATGCTGCAGCCTCAACTTTCTGTTCTTGGATGACAGAAGCAAGACCAGACATGGTCTTCTGGCTGTTGTAGCCCATTCGCCTCAAGGTTTGTGCCCAATTCTGGCCGTATCATCTGTGCCCCTTAGCAGAAATCCAGGTTTTTACAGTCATTAACTGTCCAGCTTTGGTGAACCTGTGGCCACTGAAACCTTAGCTTTCTTGTTCTTGGCTGATCCTGACAAGGCCTTCTGCCATTGTAGCTCATCTGCCTTAAGGTTCAACATGTTGCACATCCTAAGAATAGTTAACTGACTAAAGGAGCAGTCCAGCCATTCTCTATTGACCTCTCCCTTCAACAAGGCTTTTCCCTTTGCAGAATTGCTACTCGCTAAATGTTCCACTATTGTGAATGAACTCTAGGAGATCAAAATCACTGAGCTCACATTCTCCCCACACCCCCACAAACCCCACCCCCCCACATACCCCACCCCGTTCTGATGGTTGATGCAAACATTACCTATACCTGCTGGCCCCTAATGCCTGATTAGAGGTAGGTCTTCAGGTGTTCCTAATAAAGTGCCTAGTGAGTCTATCGTCAGACCCAGCTCTTCTCTGGCTGAGACCCTGAGAAACCTGGACACAAAGGGCTTGAACAAACTGATTTTCTCAAGGCTTTGGTGAAAATGTGTGTCCTTGGTCGCATCATTTCCCCAGCAGCTGCCACCTCATGTCTAATTCCCAGACATAAATAACTGTTCAGACAGCAACTTGGATTAGCGCCGAATAATTCTGTGAGCGAGAACCATCATCTTGGAATACAGGGATGGGAATGCTATGTTCCTCAGTAAGATATGTGCCAAAGGCAAAACCGTAACTAAAACACTCCCCAGAACATCCCAGAACCTCCTCCAGCTTGGACCACGCCCAGCATACAGTCCTCACTGAAGGCTTCCGGAGGTCTTCCATGAACACAACGCCTAGATGACGCTTCTCCAGTCATGAACAGTCCGATGTTTGTCTTTTTACCTACTATAACTGGGTAACCAAGTGAGTGAAGGCCTCTTGCTCATGGCATGCAGTTCCCTGCAATGGGATTTGAATTTGTATCAGTTGCAATCTCAGATACTTCCTTCGCACTACGGCCTTTGGCACTCCCAAATGCAATCGATCATTGACATATGCTTCGCGACCCATTTTCAACAAGTCGAATGAGACGTTGGCCGCACTGTACCAACTCTTCCTGATTTATGAATTCCGCCGCATGCCCCGCAGGCATTCGTACCCAATCCCCCTACTGCAGTGCCATCTGCAGAAGCCTGAAGTTACAACTGGGGAGCATTTTTGACACTGTCGCTCGCCTGCTCCTCCGATGACCTATTTTGAATGGGTTGATTATTCTGAACACGATTTTCGCGTGAAACATGGAGAGCCTTGCCGGCATGCAATGCGAAACGATCATCGGTTGCATCAGATTGTCAAAAAAAATAATAATAATATATTCCAATGATAAAGTCGGTATGTAAATGTATTTTAGAAACTGTGAATCTGAGAGTGAGAGAGCAAAAGCGGGATAGAGAAAAGGGAGTGTTTTTATCTTTGTTTCCGTCTCTCTCAGACTAACTGTGTCTCCGGTGGGATTTAAAAAAATAAGGCCGACCGTGTGTGTGTGTGTGTGTGCGTGTGTGTGTGTGTGTGTGTGTGTGTGTGTGAGATCAAAATCGGCTTCTGTTTCCTCCGTGAGAAGAACCTGAAAACCGTCAGGAGCCCTGACAGAGAATCCATCAGTCACGCTGAGAAATAAATAAATTCCGCAACGTTACAAAGAGAGACAAAGAGAAAGAGACAGAGACGGAGAGAGACAGACATTCTTTCTCTCTCTCTCTCTGAAAGCTTTTATCTCTCAGACAGAACGAACCACAGTTTCCTCCTCGAGTCTCTCGGTGTGGAAATGGAGCTCACATTTCTTTCGGAGGGGGCAAATACTTACTGGAACTCTCTCCCATCTGGACTTGTGGTCGCTGGATAAAGAAGAGGAAACGGCAAGGAAACTGGACTTAACCTTAGACGTCGCCAGGAACCGTAAGCGCCAGCTGGCGTGATGTCACCTTGCCCAAGGCGGGATAGCCTGACAAGTCACCCTGGTTTCTGGTTCGTATCCCGCCTCAGGTCTGTCGGTTGCCATCTCACAGACAGCAAAGCTAGATGCCAATATTGTTGGCGTTCCCCTTCATACAACCCCAAATCAGAAAAAGACAGGCCAGTCCAGTACCCGTACCCCTTTCTTCAACAGTCATGCCTTCACGGGTGTCCCTGGAAAAGATGTTGCTCTAAAATCTCAACGTACCTTTCTGTCCTTTGCCCTGGGAGCTGATTCGACCCTGTACCATGAGAGAATAAAAAACAATAGTACTGATCAGTCTGAGCACAAAACCAATTTCCACTGGGCGATGGTCCATCTCAGATGCCTCCGAGCCCACAGAAGTCGACGCCGCTTCTGTATGCGGTTAACATGAGGCTCCTTTTTTGGCACAGTAATGTTTTAAGTGGCATTTGCAAACATAACTCTGGAATAAAAGTGCAGTGGGGCAAGTATTTAGTCAGCCACTGATTGTGCAAGTTCTTCTATTAGAAAAATGAGAGAGGTCTTTAATTTTCATCATAGGTACACTTCAACTATGATAGATAAAATAAGAAAAAAACTCCAGAAAATGACATTGTAGGATTTTTTAAAAATTTAATTGAAAATTATGCTGGAAAATAGGTCAAAAGTTCAGCTCAGTACTTTGTAACATAACCTTTGTTGGCAATGACAGAGGACAAACGTAACGTCTTCACCAGGTTTGCACAAACTGTAGCTGGTATTTTGGCCCATTCCTCCATGCAGATCTCCTCTAGAGCAGTGATGTTTTGGAGAAACACGGACTTTCAACTCCCTCCACAAATTTTTTATGGGGTTGAGGTCTGAAGACTGGCTAGGCCACTCCAGGACCTTGAAATGCTTTTTCTAGCGCCACTTCTTCATTGCCCGAGTAGTGTGTTTGGGATGATTGTCATGCTGGAAGACCCAGCTACGTTCCATCAGTCATCCTATCCTCTTTGCAGAAAAACAGCCCCAAAGCATGATGTTTCCACCCCCATGCTTCACAGTAACTATGGTGTTCTTGGTATGCAACTCAGCATTCTTCTTCCTCAAAACACGACGAGTTGAGTTTTTACCAAAAAGCTCTATTTTGGTTTCATCTGACCACATGATATTCTCCAAATCCTCTTCTGGATCATCCATATGCTCTCTGGCAAACTTCAGACAGGCCTGGACATGTACTGGCTTAAGCAGAGGGGCACGCCTGGCACTGCAGGATCTGAGTCCCTCTCTGCGTAGTGTGTTACTGATGGTTGCTTTGTTACTTTGGTACCAGCTCTCTGCAGGTCATTGGACAGGTCCCCTCGTGTAGTTCTGGGATTTTTGCTCACCGTTCTCATGATCATTTTGAGCCCACGGGATGAGATATTGCGTGGGGCCCCATATCGAGGGAGATTATCAATGGTCTTGTATGTCTTTCATTTTCCTACAATTGCTCCCATCATCTCCCATCATTGCTCCATCAATTGATCTTGCTTGTTTGTGGGTGGCCAAATACGTATTTTCCAACATGATTTACAATTAAATTCTTTAAAAGTCCTACAATGTGATTTCCTGGATTTTTTTTCTCATTTTGTCTCTCATAGTTGAAGTGTACCTATGATGAAAATTACAGACCTCTCTCATCTTTCTAAGTAGGAGAACTTGCACAATCAGTGGCTGACTAAATACTTTTTTGCCCCACTGTAGCTGAACTTTTTGTCTTTGGTCCAGACCAAAAGTTTTCTGTTTTTTTCTCTTCTGAAAAAAGTTCTGGAAAACTGGTTGGTCAGACCACAACACATGTCTCCACTGGGCGACAGTCCATCTCAGATGCCACCAAGCCCGGAGAAGTCGACCGGAGAAGTTCTGGACATTGTTAACAAGTTAAGTCAAGTCAAGTCAGATTTATTTCTTTATTTCTATTATTTATTTATTTTTACAATTGAGCATTGTCTCAAAGCAGCTTTAAGAATTTTAGATTGTCTTCCAATATCTAAGGTCAGTCCCAAACTAAGCAAGCCTAAAGTGACAGTGGCAAGGGAAAACTCCCTAAACGTTATAAGGAAAAAACCCTGGGAGGATCAAGACTCAAAAATGGGTGAAGGCTTCTTTTTGGCACAGTAACATTTTAAGTGGTATTTGTGAATGTAACTCTGTATTGTAGAGCTTGATATAGGTTTAATAAAGTAATCCCTTGCCCATGTGGTTCTATCAGCTATTGATGAATGATGATTAATGATGCAGTGCCATCTGAGGGATCAGAGATCATCCCTCTTGAGTTTAGCCGTTTTTTTAGGTTTTAATTCCTCCAGATTCCTCGAGTCGTTTAATGATGTTTTGCACTTTAAGGGAGAAATACGCAAATCTCCTTCCGATCTTTCTTTGAGGAACGTGGGGTTTGAACGCTTCAATCGTTTTCTCAGGCAATCTCATGTTCCCGTCTTCGCTTCTCAAAGGCCTCCAGTAGGTCGACACTGGCATTACATCTCAAGTTCCCGGTGTTACAACGTTAGGGAAGCTTCCAGATGGCACCAGGGGAGCCGGCAGCTGTTTGAGTAATCAACTGATCGATACGAATTTACGGAATGTACCGACACGAAGCCGAAGGTGACGCATCTTTCTTCACGTCACTCGGCACATCTTTTATTAACGCTTTAGTGCAACCTCGCGGAAAAAAAACGTGACGGGCATGGAAAGAGAATTTGTGAGCACTGCCCTCCTGCTGCGGCGCCTCGCGCTCGTTATAAATAAAGCAGCTGCCTTTTAATTAGCCGATCCCCCCCCCCCACCACCACCACCACGTCTGCTCGAGCTTTCAGGAGTGGTAGACAAGACGGAGCGAAAACTTCAGACATCTTAACTAAAGGGACTTTTGAGAAAAAGGGAGGGGGAGAAAGGAGAGTGAACGGAAATGGAGCGAGGTGAGAATTTTTTTTTATTTAGTAGCATCACACAACTGGAGGGCGACACTCGGTGACGTGAGACTTTCATGACCTTGCCCAACACAGAAGCGAGAATAACGAGCATCGGAATTAGCAGAGCGGTTATCGAGCCAAAGGTGATAACGAGACCGTTATAACTGTCTGTGCACAGGCTGGCATGTTGCCATGTTCAAATTAACGTAATTCACCTTTTTCCCCGGGATGAAATTCGGTTTGGATTCTGGCATCTCCTTTTTGACCATGTCTACACACCTAAATGCACTAAAAATCGCTCCCATGTCATTTTTGGACTTTATATATATATATATATTTCTTTATGTACAGTAACATACAGTATCATAATGTATAACGATGTTTTTGCGGTTTGAAACGGATCAAACGCAAACCTTCAACGAGCAACAACAGCGCCCTCTTCAAGACATGGAGAGGAATTTCAGTTCAGTGCAGGAAACCTGCAGGTGCCATCAGCACTAGGGAACTATTGCTGTTATTCAAAATGATACATTACAGACTTCAAATTAACCGAACGTTTAAATGGGTTACTTCTCTGTACCTTCTTACAGTGGTGCTTGAAAGTTTGTGAACCCTTTAGAATTGTCTATATTTCTGCATAAATATGACCTAAAACAACATCAGATTTTCACACAAGTCCTAAAAGTCGATAAAGAGAACCCAGTTAAACAAATGAGACAAAAATATTATACTTGGTCATTTATTTATTGAGGAAAATGATCCAATATTATATATTAGTGAGTGGCAAAAGTATGCGAATCCCTAGGATTAGCAGTTAATTTGAAGGTGAAACTAGAGTCAGATGTTATCAATCAATGGGATGCCAATCAGGTGTGAGGGGGCACCATGTTTTATTTAAAGAACAGGGATCTATCAAAGTCTGCTCTTCACAACACATGTTTGTGGAAGTGTATCATGGCACAAACAAAAGAGATTTCTGAGGACCTCAGAAAAAAAGTTGTTGATGCTCATCAGGCTGGAAAAGGTTACAAAACCATCTCTAAAGAGTTTGGACTCCACCAATCCACAGTCAGAGAGATTGTGTACAAATGGAGGAAATTCCAGAGCACTGTTACCCTCCCCAGGAGTGGTCGACCAACAAAGATCACTCCAAGAGCAAGGAGTGTAATAGTTGGTGAGGTCACAAAGGACCCCAGGGTAACTTCTAAGCAACTGAAGGCCTCTCTCACATTGGCTAATGTGTAATGTTCATGAGGTCCTCCATTACAGAAAAAGAAACCAATGAAACAAACAATTGGTGTGGGGCATTTGGCCAGGGTTGGGCAGGGAGAAAAGCCAATGCGTCTCCAAAAATTGAAAACATTGCTGCTCGTTCTGCCAGTTTGGGCTTAAAGATCACGGGGGGATTGGAGCCAGAAGGGCTATTGGAAAAAAAATGTGTTTTGTGGGATGGATTTGAGGACCAAAAATAGAAACTTTTGGTTTTAAAAAGAAAAAGTGTTTAATGTTTGGGAGAAAGGGAAAACACTGCATTTCCAGCATAAGACTATAACATCTGTTGAAAACATGGGTGGGTGGTAGTATTCATGTTTTGGGGCTGTTTGCTTGCATTGGGCCCAGGGAACGGGATTGACATCATTGAATGGACAATGGAATTCTGATTATACCAGGAGAAAGAAATTCTAAAGGGAAAATGGAAAATGTCAGTGGGTCAGCAGGACATCGTTCCATTGAACTGAAATCTCAAAGAGAAGGGTGGGTCATGGCAGCAGCCCACCGACTCTAAGCACAACAAGCCGTTCTACCCAAGGAATGGTTTTTTAAATACTTTTTTTTTTTTTTTTTAAAGAAGAATAAAAGTTAATGTTTTTGGATGGCCAACAAAAGGTCAAAGTCTGACCCTTAATCCAATGGAAATGTTGTTGGAAGGACCTGGGAAGGGAGCAGCCTAGCTCATGTGAGGAAAAACCACCCAAACATCCCAGAGGCTGAAGCGTGTTCTGTACGGAGGGAATGGGCTTTAAAAAAAAAATTCCTCCAAGCGGTTGTTGCAGGGGAACTGATCAAAACAGCTACCCCAGGAAACGTTTTTTTTTTTTTTTAAAGCTGCAAGTTATTTTGCTGCACAGGGTTCTGTGGTCACACCAGATACTGAAAGCAAAGGCTCACATACTTTTGCCACACACTGATATGTAATATTGGATCATTTTCCTCAACAAATAAATTAGCAAGTATAATATTTTAGTCTCATTTGTTAAACTGGGTTCTCTTTATCTACACTCTAGGACGTCTTATGTTTTAGGCCATATTTATGCAAAAATATAGAAAATTCTAAAGGTTTCACAAACTTTCAAGCACCACTGTATAGATATAACTAAATAAAAGCTTCTTCATCATTAGCATCAAATAATCAGCCAGAGACACAAATTGCATACTTTTAAAACAAATATAGACTGAACACAGAGATAGGGATAACATCATGCCAACAACGACTGAGATTAACAAGAGTCTGATATTATTATCTCATGAGCTCTCCTACATGAAGAGAGATCTTTCTTCATTAGTGCCAGATTACAGATCAATGTTCAGATTACAGATTCATCTTTAGATTACAGATCCAGGTTATAATGACTGATCTAGGTACAGATTACATATTCAGGTTCATATTACAGATCTAGGTTCAGATTATAGATCAAGGTTCAGATAATAAATTCAAGTTCAGATTACAGATTCAGTTTCAGATTACTGATCCATGTTCAGATTAAAGATCCAGATTGAGATGATGGATAAAGGTTTAGATAACAGATCAAGGTTAAGATTTCAGGTTCAGATACAGATTAAAGATTCAGATTATAGATGCAGAATTAGATTACAGATTTGGGTTCAGATTACAAATCCAACTTTAGATCACAAATCCAGGTTGAAAATATAGATTTAGGTTCAGATTACATATCAAGGTTCAAATTATAGATTTGGGTTCAGATTATAGATCAATGTTCAGATTATATATTCAGGTTCAAATTGTAGATTAGGGTTCAGATTACAGATCAGTATTCAGACTTTAGATTCAGGTTCAGATTACAAATTTGGGATCAGATTACAAATCCATGTTTAAATAACAAATCCAGCTTGAAAGTAGAGATTTAGGTTCAGATTACAAATCAAGGTTTTAGATTCAGGTTCAAATTATAGATTTGGGTTCATATTACAGATAAATATTCAGATTATAGATTCAGATTAAAGATCCAGGTTCAGATTACTGCTTCAGGTTCAAAATGCAGATTTGGATTCAGATTACAGATAAAGGTTCAGATTATAGATTCAGATTAAAGATCCAGGTTCAGATTATAGATTCAGGTTCAGATTACAGATTTGGGTTCATATTACAGATCAAGGTTCAGTTTATAGATTCAGATTAAAGATCAAGGTTCAGATTATAGATTCAGGTTCTAATTACAGATTTGGGTTCAAATTGCAGAAACAGCTGCAGATTACAGATCAGATTACAATTCCAGGTTGTGATGACAGATCCGGGTTCAGATTACATATTCAGATTGAGATTACAGATCCAGGTTTAGATTATAGATTCAGATTAAAATTTCAGGTTCAGATTACAGGTCAAAATTTAGATTTCAGATCCCAATTCAGATTACAGATGCAGATTCTGATTACGGATCCAGGGTTAATTTGTTGGGGGATGTTTCTGTGAAACTGACGGCGTTTGTTCAGGTTAAGACGGTGTGTCGGCGTGGGCGAAGGCAGCAGTTTGAATCGAGATAATTTCCGGTGGAGTGCCCTCTGAAGTGCACTTGTGCGTCTCTTCTCTTTCAGGCGGCCGTGAGGTTTGGAGTGAAAGGAGTTTAACAATCGAGCGTCCTTCAGTGTCTGATTTACTTCTGCCTCCCCATAGAAGCTTCAGCTCTTACAGAGCATACATTAAATCCTACAGGTTAACAAATAATACATAAAAAGTCTTCATTGGTATGATGACCCGTGCATATTGGCTCGTTGTTTCACTGCATGAGACCCACGTTCTCTTGATATTCAGATTCAGTTCATGGACAGAATGTCCTGATATTTTTCTGGATTCAAGATTTCATTATTCCATCACATATGTAATATCTCATGTATGCAGTGCGGAACTCCCAAAATGCATCTGTCGCATTTGCTGGAGTGTTAAGCCTGTACACCTGTGTTACCCATTACAAATCTAACATATAGCTCAAGTCTCACATATCTCATGAAGCTATCTCAAATTGTAGACATGCACCAAGCTGGGAAGAGTGAATCTACAATAGGAAAGCAGGTTGGTGTGAATAAATCAACTGTGGGAGCAATTGTAAGAAAATGGAAGACATACAAGACCATTGATAATCTCCCTCGATCTGGGGCTCCACGCAAGATCTCATCCCGTGGGGTCAAAATGATCATGAGAACGGTGAGAAAAAATCCCAGAACTACACGCAGGGACCTGATGAATGATCTGCAGAGAGCTGGGACCAAAGTAACAAAGGCTACCATCAGTAACACACTACGCAGAGAGGGACTCAGATCCTGCAGTGCCAGGCGTGACCCCCTGCTTAAGCCAGTACATGTCCAGGTCTGTCTGAAGTTTGCCAGAGAGCATGTGGATAATCCAGAAGAGGATTGGGAGAATACCATGTGGTCAGATGAACTTTTTGGTAAAAACTCAACTCGCCATGTTTGGAGGATTCAGGTTCAGATTACAGATTTGGGTTCATATTACAGATCAAGGTTCAGATTATAGATTCAGATTAAATATCAAGGTTCAGATTATATATTCAGGTTCTAATTATAGATTTGGGTTCAAATTGCAGAAACAGCTGCAGATTACAGATCAGATTACAATTCCAGGTTGTGATGACAGATCCGGGTTCAGATTACATATTCAGATTGAGATTACAGATCCAGGTTTAGATTATAGATTCAGATTAAAATTTCAGGTTCAGATAATAAAACAGGTTCATATTACAGATTCAGACTCAGATTAAATTTCCAGGTTCAGATTACAGGTCAAAATTTAGATTTCAGATCCCAATTCAGATTACAGATGCAGATTCTGATTACGGACCCAGGGTTAATTTGTTGGGGGATGTTTCTGTGAAACTGACGGCGTTTCTTCAGGTTAAGGCGGCGTGTCGGCGTGGGCGAAGGCAGCACTTTGAATCGAGCTAATTTCCGGTGGAAATTACTGATCCATTTTAAGGGAAGAATGAACGGGGCCATGTATCGTGAGATTTTAAGCCAAAACCTCCTTCCATCAGTGAGAGCATTGAAGATGGAACGTGGCTGGGTCTTCCAGCATGACAATGATCCCAAACACACCGCTCGGGCAACGAAGGAGTGGCTCCGTAAAAAGCATTTCAAGGTCCTGGCATTTCAAGCATTTCCTAGCCAGTCTCCAGACCTCAGCCCTATAGAAAATGTTTGTAATGGAGTTGAAAGTCCGTGTTGCCCCAAAACATCACTGCTCTAGAGGAGATCTAGGGGGAATGGGCCAAAATACCAGCTACAGTGTGCCAACCTGGTGAAGACTTTCAGGAAATGTTTGACCTCTGTAATTGCCAACAAAGTTATGTTACAAAGTATTGAGTTGAACTTTTGTTATTGACCAAATACTTATTTTCCACCATGATTTACAATTATATTCTTTAAAAATCCTACAATGTGATTTCCTGGATTTTGTCTCTCATAGTTGAAGTGTAGCTATGATGAAAATTACAGACCTCTCTCATCTTTAGGAGGAGAACTTGCACAATCAGTGGCTGACTAAATACTTTTTTGCCCCACTGTATCTCATGAAGCTATCTCAAATATTACACCTCATATCTAATATATCATATCCCATACAGCTCATATGTATCAAACTCAAACACATCCCATATTTCATTTATTCCATATCACATATATTAATCTTACACATCTCAGTATTACATATCTGTCATATATATATATATATATATATATATATATATATATATATATATATATATATATTTCACCTTCAAATTGACTGCTAACCCTAGAGGTTCACATACATCGTATTACATATCTACCCTGTTTTATTTAAAGAACAGGGATCTATCAAAGTCTGCTCTTCACAACACATGTTTGTGGAAGTGTATCATGGCACGAACAAAGGAGATTTCTGAAAAAGAGTTGTTGATGCTCATCAGGCTGGAAAAGGTTACAAAACCATCTCTAAAGAGTTTGGACTCCACCAATCCACAGTCAGACAGATTGTGTACAAATGGAGGAAATTCCAAGACCATTGTTACCCTCCCCAGGAGTGGTCGACCAACAAAGATCACTTCAACAAGAGCAAGGCGTGGAATAATTGGTGAGGTCACAAAGGAGCCCAGGGTAACTTCTAAGCAACTGAAGGCCTCTCTCACATTGGCTAATGTTAATGTTCATGAGTCCAACATCAGAAGAACACTGAACAACAATGGTGTGCATGGCAGGGCTGTAAGGAGAGAGCCACTGCTCTCCAAAAAGAACATTCACATACTTTTGCCACTCACTAATATGTAATATTGGATCATTTTCCCCAATAAATAAATGACCAAGTATAATATTTTTGTCTCATTTGTGTAACTGGGTTCTCTTTATCTACTTTCAGGACAAATCTGATGATGTTTTAGGTCATATTTATGCAGAACTATTCTCAAGGGTTCACATATATTTCACTTATATTTCTCATATCTCAATCTTACAAATTCGCCTATCTCATATATCTCAGTTTAACATATCTGATATCTAATATATCTCAATCTTTCATATCTTACATATGTCATTTAGCTTATATATGAATATTTAAATGTATACCGGTACATAAGTATAGATAACATACAGATAAAATATGAGATATATGGAGCAGTTTTGAGTCAGTGGGTGTGTTTCTATAAATCCCCAGGTCTGCTGTTCAGACAGAGAATTACCTGCTTTAACCTGATGTTCTTCAGACACTCTTTATGGTCCCGGTACTGCGGCGGCACGTTCGGCACATAATGATTTTCTAACCCACAACCCTCCAAGCTGAGAGGTTACAAAACTAGAAAATAGACTGCTACTTGTGCTTATTTATTTTCTAATTCCACTTCTTAACCCCGAGCCTGGTCCGCTCTCGCTCTGAAACTGCTTGGCTCAGGCCCATTCTCCATTTCAATACACCGGAGGAACGGGGGTTCAGGCTCAAAAGATCTGCAGAGCTGCCAGTGAACCGCATTAACATCTCTGACTCCCTGCTCGCCGTCTGCGTGGTGTTAAAAGTACGGAGCTAGAAATGTTACGGAGGTGAAATCTAACCAGGTTTAATCATGCAGCTGCTGGAGTTTAGGAGGAACCAAGTTCTAGTTAGAAAAGTTTAAGGTTCCACAAGTTCAAGGGTGGAAAACGAGTGTGCATGGCATCGCTTTCTTTCTGTCTTTCTTATATTTCTGTATTATTTCTCTCTTTTCTCTTTCTAGCTTTACTACTTTCTTTCAGCGATATATTTCTGCATTATTTCTTTCATTTTTCTTTCTAGCCTTACTACTTTCCTTCCACCAGGAGAACACAGAACTGTAACAGTGCTGTATTTTTTGTTTCTTTCTAGATTTACTTTCTTCTGTCTGTCTTTCTGCTATATACAATTTCTTTCTTAGTTTTTTTCATGGTTTTTTTTCTTTCTTTCTGTTGTTATAGTAATACATTTCTTTATTATTTACATTATTTATTTTATTTCTTACATTTTTCTTTCTAGATTTACTTTCTTCTTTTTATCTTTCGGCTAAATATCATTTAATTATTTTTCTTTCTTTTTTTATAATAATATATTTTTTCTATTATTTATTTAAATTTTCTTTCTAGTTTTACTACTTTCTGTCTTTCTGCTATACATCATTTGTCTTTCTTTCTTTCTTTCTTTCTGTCTCTCTCTCTCTCTCTTTCTGTCCACCAGAACAACACAGAACAGCAGTGGTGCTGTATTTTGTTTGTTTTTTTTTCTCTAGATTTACTTTATTCTTTCTGACTTTCTGCTATATATCATTTCTTTCTTTTGATGTTTTTGTTTCTTTCTTTCCACCTAGAGAACACAGAACAAGAGTGCATGTCTCTGCTTTCTTTCTTTCCATCTGTTTTTTTCTTTCTATTTCTTTCTTTGTTATAGTAATATATTTCTGTAATATTTCTTTCTTTTGTCTTTCTAATTTAACTACTTCTGTCTTTCTGACATATATCATTTCTTTCTTTCCTTCTTTGTGTTTCTTTATTTCTTATATTACACTTCTTTAAAAGCTTACATTATAGTATAAAGACGTATTTTTTCTGTCTTTCTGGTATATATTATTTCTTTCTTTCTGTCTCCTTTTTATTTGTTTCTCTTTTATCTTTTTTCTTTATAGCAATGTTTTCTGTATTTTTTTATGTTTCTGCTATATATAATTTCTTGCTTCTTGTTATAGTAATACTTTTCTATATTTTTTTCTGCTATATACAGTCCTGCTCACCATTATTGGCACCCCTTCATTTTTGCATAACCTGTGCAGTATCTTCATAAATAAATGGAAATGTACAACATTTATATCATCAGGATTTTTTAATTGGAGGTCCAAAGTAATGTAACACAGAACATTGTTTTTCAGCCTACATGTTGTAATTTCAAAGAAGAGACAGAAAAAATGGCATGTTCGGTAATAAAGGCAGCCCTCCTTAATATTTGGTTGCACTCTTCTTCAGCAATGGTCTCTTCTTTGGCCTTTGCCCATAAAGCTCTGCTTGCTTCAGTGTGCTGTGTGTGGCACATGTTGAAACCATGACCCCACACTGTTCTAGGTTGGCCTTCAGGTCTTTGGATGTTTTACAAGGTGTATTTTCCATCATTCGAACCAACTTACGAAGTCATGTCTCATCAATTTTACTCTTCCCTCCACATCCAGGGAGGTTCTTGATATTTCCATGCTGCCAAACTTCTTAATAACATTGTGCGCTGCTGAAACAGGGATCCCAAGGTGTTTGGATGCCCTTTGGGGGTCTTGTGTTTGCTAATAATAGCACTTCTGACGTCCTCAGACAGCTCCTTTGTCTTCACTATTGTGACAGAGGAACAGTGAAAACCGTGGCTTTTTACACACTGAAGGAATCATTCATTGGGTACTTCATGTCACATGGGCACTGACAATTTATCACAGGTTTGTGACTCAGCACAGGTGAGTTAAAACATGTTTCTGTACTGATTTACTGATTGGGTGCCAATACCAGTGTGGCAGCACACTTTAGGTTTTTCTGTTTTTTCCCTCCCACTGTTTTTTTTTTCTCTTTTAAATGTTGTTTATCATTTGCTCTTTCAACACAAGTATCAAACACAAGCTCTCTATAGAAAAAAAGCAGCTACAATTGATTCATTTCTTTTTTTCATATTCCACATTATGTACTTAAATTTCATGGGTGCCAACAACGGTGAGCAGGACTGTCATTTCTCTTTCCCCAGGAGAACACAGAGCAGTAACGGTGCTCTATGAAATATCTCGGGTTCATGCTTGGGTCTGCAACGAAATAAACGTCAAAGTCAATATAAGGACCATTGTGGGGTTTTGCTGTTTATTTTTGTTTGTTTGATTGTTTGTTTATTTTGCAATTTCCATATCGCCCTAACTTTTTCTGATTTCGGTCCTTTGTTGTTGTTGTTTTTCCTTCCGTTAAACACGTTGCCAGTGTTTGAGCCGAAGCGTCTGTACACTATTTATAAAGCGCTGTGAGGAAGCAGCTTCAGAGAGAGAGCGCGATTCTATCTTAAATACCAGAGTGACATTTGGAGTAAAAACCAGAAAAGAAAAAAAAGAAAGGTGTGATGTAAGAGTGAACGTCCAAGCTCCAGCACGGCAGCGCAGTAATAAATCCCCTGTAAAGAGGTGATGAAGGACTGAGAGGCGGCACAAGGAGGAGGAGGAAGGAGGGGTGATGAAGATGAAGATGAAGATGAGGAGGAGGAGGAGGAGGATGATGGATGGAGGCCGGACGGTGGACGAAGTGATTTAATGCTCCGGGGGAGACCGATGAGCTTTTGACTGAACTGTGGAGCTTCATTTGTCTCAGCGTGAAATAACAGCCGTGATAAAAGACTTTACACTGAGAAATCAATAAGGACAGGAAACGCCGGCTCAGCTTGAGTTCAGGATCAGGATCAGGATCAGGATTAGGATCAGGATTAGGACTGGGATGGTCCAGAGCTCCAGCAGAATCACTCAGAGGATAAATTCATTATAGAGAAACACTAAAAGATCAAAGCTTTCATCGGCATGGGTGTCCACCCGGGGTAACTTCTAAGCAGCTGAAGGCCTCAGGAGAACGAGGGTGCTTTGCTTTCTTCCTTTCTTCATTATAGTCTTTTTTTTCCCCTTTTTTTCTACATTTACTTTCTTCTGTCATTTGTGTGTCATTTCATTCTTTCCTCCTGTTTCATTCTTTTTCCTTCTCTTTCTTCTTTATAGTAATATTTTTCTATATTCTCTATATTTCCTAGAATTTCTTTTTTCTTTCTATCTTTCTGCTATATATTGTTTCTTTAATTTTTTCCTTTCTTTCCTTGGTTCATTATTTATATTTCTTTCTTTTTGTCCTTTTGTCCTTCTTCATTACAGAAATATTTATCTCACTGCTAAGTCATTTATTTATTTACTTCTCTGTTGACTTCTGTTTATCTTTTTCATTCTTTCTCTATTTTACCTTTCTTTTTTCCTGCCCTTTCTTTCTTTCTTTCTTCCTTCTTTATTGTAATATTTTCTGTTTTATATCATTTCTGCTATATGTCGTTTCTTTCTTTCCTTCTTTTTCTTTTTCTCTCTTTCCATGTCCTTCTTTCTTTACTTCTGTACTTCTTTTTCTTTCTCCATTTTGCTTTCTTTCCTTTGTTTTTCTTTCTTTCTTTCTCTTTCTTTCTTTCCACTTTTTTCCCTTGTTTCTTTCTTTGTTTATTTCTTTCTTTATGTCATTTTCTCTTTCTTTTTCTTCCATTCTTTCTTCATTATATCAATACTTATCTTTCTGCTATATGTCATTTATTTATTTCCTTCTGTTTCTTTTTTTCTTTTTCATTCTTTCTATCTTTCTTTTATCCTGCTGTTTCTTTTTCTTTCTTTCTTTATTTCTTCATTATAGTAATGTTTTGCTGGATTTTGTTCTAGATTTATTTTCTCCTTTTTATCTTTCTGTTATATATAATTTCATTCTTTGTTTCTTTCTTTCTTCATTGCAGTAATATTTTTCTATATTGTTTTGCTTTTCTTTATAGATTTACTTTCTTCTTTCCATCTTTCTGCTATATATAATTTATTTTTCTTTCTTTCTTTGTTAGTGTAATACATTTCTGTATTTTTCTTTCTGCTATATATAAATTCTTTCTTTTGATCTTTGACTTTCTTTGCCTTTCTTATTCTCTTTGTTTGTCATAGTAATATATTTTTGTATTATTTCTTTTTTTTCTGTTTCTACCTGTACTACTTTCTATTTTGTCTTTTTCCTTTCTTTGTTTCTTTTTCTTTTTTCCTCTCTCTCTCCTTCTTTCTTTCGTATAGTATAGGAGAATGGTGCTGTATTTTTTCTTTCTAGATTTACTTTCTCCTTTCTATCTGTTTGCTATATTTATCATTTCTTGCTTTTGATCATCTTTGTTTATTTTTTACCTCATTATTAGCCCTAAATCGCCTCCCGTCCCAACTTTTTTTGGAATGTGTATCCTAAGTATAAGTATCCTGGGTTCATACCGGCTTTTTTAAATGATTTTTTTATTTGAGGTTGTATGTGGGCAGATCCCACCCCGCTGAGGTTGAGACCCCACGGACGGCTGGCAGCAGATAGTCGGCGTCCTCTACACGCGCCGTTCAGGGTCGCCCAGGTGCTGACACGGCCGAGCGATCTGGAGCGAGCGGGGTTCGACCAATCAGGCGGCGAGGATTTCAATCTCTACGAAATGAGAATGAATGATTGGCTTGTGTGAATTTACATAGAAATGAAATTCCTTTATCGGCCCGTCCACTCAATCTCCTCTAAAACACACACACACACACACCTCAGTCTCTCTCTATAACTAACAGAGGGGGTAGGGGGGGCACTACTGGTGGCAGTTGTGTGGGAATTCATTAACATACAAATTAGCTAATTAACTAAAATCGGAATCTGGTGGAGATTTATCTTAAATATACATATATATATAAAAGAACGAATTCCATTGCGTGACTGCTTCACGCTTAGGTGATCACAGCTAAACGGCTCCACCTAGCGGCCCGATCCAAGTACTGCACGGAACTATAATACATAATAACATTGTACTTTTTAAGAAACTTAAATACATTTAAGGTGGCTAGGAAGGTCATGCCCCTTTTTTACAAGTCATTTATTGAATGTTTTAACATTTTCAAAAAGCGAGAGTGATACTGAGTTTTCCGGACCATCGAATTACTTTGGAGTTTTAGATTCTTCCTTCTGGACGCAGATTTAGGCTCCCAAAGGTGTAAAACAACAGATGGAAGAACTCTTTCACACCTAGGGCTATAGCGTTATTAAATTTGTGATATGTATTTATTGGATGTAATATATGAATATATTGTGTGGTTTTGATGCGCTGTTGATGGTGTGTGTGTGTGTGTGTGTGTGTGTGTGGATAGATGTGTAGTATACCTGGCTGTAAAACAAATTTCCCCACGGGGATAATAAAGGGAATGAATTAATTTATTTACGTTTATTAAAATAAACCGTTTGATATTTTTGCTTTTTTTCGACTCTAACAATTAACCGCATTTAAGATGAATATTCAGGTCAAACTTTGCCAGTTTGCGCTCTTTGCCAGTACGGCGTTAGCAACTCTTATTAGCATGTTCTGTAAAGGTTTCCAGAACGCGTTTTTCATTTACCTTCAGAGAAAAGGCAGTTATTTTCCTCTTTAACCTGAGGTACAACCATAAATGTCTGAGTGTGTGTGTGTAGAGTTCAATAAATAATGTAGTTAGGTTAGGGTTATGGTTAGCGTTTAGGCTCAAGGTTGGGTTTTAGGTTTGGCTTAGGAGTTTGTGCTACTTTAGGGATAGAGGTAGTTTATAATTAAGGGTGAAGGCTAGGAAAATTCAGGTTTATTTTAGGATTAAGGTTTGTGTTCATGTTCAGAATAGGATTGGAGTTTAGATGGGGTTTAGATTAGGGTTCAGGCTAAAATTAAGGTTGGAGTTCAGTTTAGGGTTTAGATTGGGGTTCGTGTTGGAATTCATTCCCATTTACATTTACAGCATTTAGCAGACGCCCTTATCCAGAGCAACATACAACTGATACAGTCTTACAATCCAAGCAGTTGTGGGTTAAGGGTCTTTCTCAAGGACCCAACAGTGCCGGCTTGGCAGAGGTGGGACTTGAACCCTGGACCTTTTGGTCCATAGTAAAGTACCTTACCCACTAGGCTACCACAGTCATTTTAGGATTGCAGTTTTGATTGGAGTTCATTTTGAGATTAGATCAGAATTCAGTTAATGGTTAGGATTTAGGATTAGGTTAGGATTATTACTTCATGTAGGGTTTAGATTAGGGTTCAGGATTAGGTGAGGGTTGAATTCAGTTTAGACTTTATAACAGGGTTCAGGTTTAGATTTGGGTTGGAGTTCCTCTTCGGGCTTAGATTAGGGTACAGGTTAGGATTCAGTCTAGATTAGGGTTAGGGTTCAGTTTATGTTTGTTAGGTCAGTTTGGGGTTTAGATTAATGTTAATCTTAGAGTTTAGATGATTAGGATTCAGGGTTAGATTAGGCTTGAGTTCAGGTTTAAGGTTACGGTTCTGCTTAGCGTTTAGATGAGGATTGGGGTTCAGTTTGGGTATTAGATTAGGATGAGGGTTAAGGTTCAGGTTAGAGTTACAGTGGTGCTCGAAAGTTTGTGAATCCTTCAGAATTTTCTATATTTCTGCATAAATATGTATAATATAATAGATAAAGAGAACCCAGTTTAAACAAATGAGACAAAAATATTATACTTGGTCATTTATTTATTGAGGAAAATGATCCAATATTACATATTGTTGAGTGACAAAAGTATGTGACCCTTTCCTTTCAGTATCTGGGTGTGACCCCCCTGTGCAGCAATAACTGCAGCTAAACATTTCCTGTAGCTGTTGATCAGTCCTGCACACCGGCTTGGAGGAATTTTAGCCCATTCCTCCGTACAGAACAGCTTCAGCTCTGGGATGTTGGTGGGTTTCCTCACATTAGCTGCTCGCTTCAGGTCCTTCAACAACATTTCCATTGGATTAAGGTCAGGACTTTGACTTGGTCATTCCAAAACATGAACTTTATTCTTCTGTAACCATTCTTTGGTAGAACGCATGGGCGACATTTGGGGGGGAGCAAGGGGGGGCACTGTCTACTTTAGATAGAGCCTGATCTCCACGATACTAGGGGGCAGCCGAGTAGCGATAACGGATTGACTGCACTTGGGTTGTTTCCCTCTAGAAATTAGTTAATGACAAAAGCGCGTTAGTCAGAGGCTAGAAATGGCTAAACGATCCAAATCTATTGATGACTACTTCTTTATGAAGCCAAAAACTGTTGCTACCGAAGAAAATCAACAGTTTGGACAGACAGGTGTCACAGAGGCACCCGTTACTGGCAGTACAAGCCTTTCTGCTCCAGTGTCGACTCTATTTGATCAGCGTTTTGAACAGGATAGCCACATTTCAACGGACTTACTGCAGTGAAAAAAAACATAAATGAGAAACACTATGAGTCAGGAGAGACTATCTGATATTGCAGTACTCAATACTGAACGGGCCATTCACGTGGACCTAGAAAACACCGTCAGTATATTTGATGCCGATGCACTTCGCTAAGGTAGGACTTGGTATATTGGCCTACTGCTATAAATATAGGCTAGGTTATTTGCTAAATATGTTTTTACTTCAGATAATTATTTATATATATATATATATATATATTTATATATATATATATATATATATATATATGGGCTATTTTATTTTACTAATATATACCCAAATATATAGTTCTCCGACATGGTTTGCCCCCCCTAACATAAGTCTCAAATGTCGCCCATGGTAGAACGGCTTGTGTGCTTAGGGTCGCTGTCTTGCTGCATGACCCACCTTCTCTTGAGATTCAGTTCATGGACAGATGTTCTGACATTTCCCTTTAGAATTCTCTGATATCATTCAGAATTCATTGTTCCATCAATGATGGCAAGCCGTCCTGCCCAGATGCAGCAAAACAGGCCCAAACAATGATACTACCACTACCTTCAAATTAACTGCTAATCCTAGGGGTTCACATACTTTTGCCACTCACAAATATGTAACATTGGATCATTTTCCTCAATAAATAAATGACCAAATATAATATTTTTGTCTCATTTGTTGAACTGGGTTCTCTTTATCTACTTTTAGGACTCCGATGATCCGATGATGTTTTAGGTCATATTTATGCAGCAATTTCTAACGGGTTCACAAACTTTCACACACCACTGTAGAATAAAGGTTCCAGTTTTAATTGGAGTTATTTTTCAGATTAGGGCTCATTTTATGGTTTAGAATTAGGATTCAAATTCACATTTTAGGATTAGGTTCAAATTCATGTTTAGGATTAAGGTTGAGGTTAGGATTAGGTTTGGAGTTTGGAGAATTTTTTTGGTAAAAAAAAAAATTGCAGGTCAAGTTTTGTAAAAAAGTCAGAAACTGACTGACTGCGACGCTGGGTAACATTTTTAAATGGAGCCTGTTCCAATTTCTAATAATCTAAAGGGACTGTGGTAGCCTAGCAGTTAAGGTACTGGACTCTGGACCAGAAGGTCCAGGGGTCAAATCCCACATCTGCCAAGCTGCTACTGTTGGGTACTTGAGCAAGGCCTTTAACCCACAATTGCTTGAATTGATTGATTGTATCAATTGTAAGCCGCTCTGGATAAGGGCGTCTGCTAAATGCTGTAAATGTAAAATGTAATGTAAAATGTAATTTCTGCATCATTGGGATGTGTTAAAATCAGGCCGACCAATCAGAGCTCGGTTGTCGGGCAGAACAGCTCATCAAGAGCTTATAGGACAAGCAACACGCTGACTATTATAAACATGGATATTAAAGGAAAAACGTAGCACACTTGGTGTGAAGTTCCCCCCACATTAAAAATCGTATCCGTTTTTGTCTTGTGTAAAAATCAGACTCGGCGTGAAAAGGCCTTTAGCGTTAATAAATTGAATCCATAAAAATAAAAAATAAAAAAAAAACATACAGTGCCAGACTCAGGCCCGCAGTCTCCCTTTGAAAACCTTTGGGGGTGGGAAATGGCCCAGAGTGGTGGGAGTGAATTGATCTCGTGCTGGAGCACACTGGACGTCTGAGCGAGCGACTTTCCAATTTCAAAGGAGCCTTCGTTACCGTGGAAAATAATTAGGCTCTAAACGGGATACCCTAAGGGGGCACACATCGGACCTTCCCGGAGACAGAAGACTAAATAGGACTTTTTTTCCAGTCCTGCCTGAGCAGGAGGCGGCACCCAGGCCGAGTGCAAAACAAACTTTTACATCTCTTTTACATCAGGTGCGCGCAGGCAAATAAGGGCAACGCCCCCTCCGCTCGGCGAAGGGACGCAGGAACGCACTAATAGACAAGCCCTGCGATTTGAGTAACAAAGCGAGCTTGGGCCACGACCAGCTTCGGACGGTCGTCACATTTGGCTCCTGCACCTGAGGATTTGGAACGAGGAGACGTTCCGAGGAGTTTTGGATAAACAGATAAAGGCAGCACAAATACGAGGTAAGTTCGCAAGTAATTCTGTGTGAGGTCCCTCTTTACGGAACAGGTTTTTGGGGGAAGGTGAGGGTAAACGATACAAACGTGACGGTCGCCAAACAGCCCAAAGTTGACACAAGGAGGGTGGCAAACGAGGCAGAAAGTAAACGTACAGCGTTTGGGAGACGCCCTTATCCTTAAAACTGATGCAAAGAATTCCAGGCCATATCCGAGAGGGTATCGCTGAGGGGGTTTGTTCCCTCCCCATGTTGGGACTCAAGCCCAGGTCACCCCAGTGATGGGCAAGCACGTTAGACCTCTAGCGACCCCTAATCAAACATAACACTGGGGCCCCAACTGCTCTCCTATTCTCTATGCTTTATTACACAGCAACAGACCTGGTATAGGTCCTAAATGATCCGGGGTACTCCCCTCCCTCAGATATTTCCAGGGAGATATTTTGTCCGTGTGTGTGGCGGTATTTGCTTGCCGAGCTGCAGGTGCATCAGCCTTTGTTATGTAAACGCAGGATGCAAATGAGCCGCTTCAAATCGTTGACGAACAACCTCGTCACCACTGCTGGGCATCTCACCCTAGCGAACCCCAGACCCTACGCTTAACCTGATCCTAAACCCTAATCCTAATCATAATAACCCTAACCATATCCATTGCTAATCCTAAATCTTCACCCCAATCCTAGCTCTAATAGTCTTAACCCCAACCATTCAACATAGCTGCGCATTTTTCCCCCAACTCTTTTCCCCATAGGAATGAATGGGGTGCAAAAGTTTTGGCACCCTTCTCATACAGTGGTGTGAAAAAGTTTGGGCACCCCTGATAATTTTCATGATTTTAGTTTATAAATCATTGGTTGTTCAGATCAGCAACTTAAGTTAAATATATCATATAGCAGATGAACACAGTTGATATTTGAGAAGTGAAATGCAAAGTTTATAGGGATTTACAGAAAGTGGTGCAGTAAATTATTCAAACAAAATTAGGCAGGTTGCATAAATTTGGGCACCCCCAACAGAAAAAAATTACATAAAAATTCCTCCTTTTGTATAGATATACAGGCCGCTAAAAACGCTTCCTACCAGCTTCCCAGTCTGGATTCTGGTTGAAGGTGCTTTTTGGACCCCATTCTTCTTAGAAACATCTCCAGTTCAGTCAGGTTTGATGGTTTCGAGCATGGACAGGCCCACATTTTCAGTAATATTCATGTCTGGGGGACTGAGATGGCCATTCCAAGAACGTTGTACTGGTTCCTCTGCATGAAATGCCTTAGTAGATTTTGAGGCGGTTTTTTGGGGGTCGTTGGCCTCGGTGCAACTTTGTCACTGATTCTTGAAACATTGTTCTCAAGAATCTGGAGATATTAACTGGAATCCCATGCGACCCTCAACTTTAACAAGATTCCTATACTGCACTGGCCACCACAGTCCCACAGCATGATGGAAACCGCCACCCAAATGTTACTGGTGGGGGTAGCAAGTGTTTGTCTTGGGATTGCTGTGTTTTCTTTTCCGCTCCTTGTTATGTCCAAATAACTCAATTTTAGTTTCATCAGTACACAGCACTTTATTCAAAAATGAAGCTGGATTGTCCAAATGTGCTTGTAGCACACACCTCAAGTGACTCTGTTTGTGGCGTTGTCTGCAGAAAAGGCTTCTTCTGCATTACTCTCCCATACAGCCTCTCCTTGTGCAAAGTGCGCTGTATATTAGTTGAAACTTGAACAGTGACACCATCTGCAGCAAGATGAGGTTGTGTAGGTCTTTGGAGGTAGGTCTGTGGCTTGACTATGACTGTTCTCACCATCCTTCGCCTCTGGCCTATCGGGGGGGGGATATTTTTCTTGGTTCTGCCACTTCGGGAGTAAAGTTCCTTAACTAGAAAACTGTTTTGCCTGTGGTTTTCCATTGCCTCACTAGTTTCCTTCACAGTGGAGGAAAACTGACAGCTGAAATCTCTGAGAGAGCTTTTCCCTTTCCCTGAACCATGATGTTGAACAACCTTTGTTTTCAGGCCATTTGAGAGTTGTTGTTTTGAGGGCTCCCATGTTGCCCACTCTTCAGAGAAGATGCCAAAGAGGAGGAAAAAACTTCCCCAATTGGCCACCTTAACCCTTTCTCAGTTTGGATTTCACTTGTGTATGTAGATCAAGGGTCAATGAGCTTACAAAACAAAATTTTGTGTTCCAATAAATTAGTGCTAAAGGTATTCAAATGACAAGGGTGCCCCAAATTTATTGCACCTGCCTAATTTTGTTTGAATAATTACTGCACACTTTCTGTAAAACCTATAAACTTAATTTCACTTCTCAAATATCACGGTGTTCATCTGCTATATGATATATTTACCTGAAATTGCTGAGCTGGACAACCAATGATTTATAAAGAAAAATCATGAAAATTATCAGGGGTGCCCAAACTTTTTCATACGACTGTATCACAGTGATACAAATACAAATACATTAGTAACACCCCAGAAACCACCTGACACACCATAGCAACCGTGTGAGATACCATAGCAACCACCTAGCAATCACACAGCAACACCATACCAACCACCTAGTAACACCACAGCAATCACGTGGGACACCATAGCGACCACAGCAACTACCCAAAATGTCATAGCAACATTATACCAACCATCTGGGATACGATACCAACACCATAGCAGGCACCCGAGATACCACTGCAACACCATAGCAATCATCAGGAACACCACAGCAACCATTTATCAACACAATATCAACCACCTGGGACACCATAGCAAACACCTGGGACAAAACGGCAACCACCTAGCAACACCATAGTAACCACCTGGTATTAAATAGTAACACTATAGCAAGCATCTCTGATACCATATCAACTCCATGGAAACCACCTGAGATACCATAGCAACCACTTGGTATAAAATAGCAACACCATTGCAACCACCTGGGATACCATAGCAACACCATAGCAACCACCTAGCAACACTAAGAACCACCTGGTATAAAATATCAACACCATTGTAAGCATCTCTGATACCACATCAACTCCATGGCAACCATCTGAGATACCATAGCAACCACTTATAAACACCATATCAGTCACCTGGGATACCACAGCAAAACCACAGTAACAACCTGATATAAAATAGCAAACACCATAGCAAGCATCTCTGATACCACAGCAACCAGAGTAATGACGTAGCAACACCATTGCCCAGATCTGCCGAAACTGTTGCACCTTACTGACCATGTAGCAAGAGCCTAGCAACCGGAATCCACTTTAGCTGCGCAACCATTTTATGTTTTCTTCAGGAAATGCACTTTTCTAGTTACAAACAAGCTTTTATTATGTATATTGTTTAATGTTTAAACAAGTGTGTGTTTTATTTCTTTTTTCCTCAGTAAGAACGATTCAGAAACTGTTCTCTCAATCTTCCTGTTATTCGTTACGGCTACTTGTGACTTGTGCAAAGAGCCAAAGTTGGATGATTTCCTCAACCTGCCTTGACAAAAAAGGAACATTAACATTTTTTGTCCCATGTTTATTCCTACCAATCCAGAGGAATAAAGTAGAGAGAGAAATTAAACACAAGTTAATAAGTTTGTGCTCGATTAAAATACGGAAAAAAACATGTTCGGTGTTCAGCCAAACCCTAACAGTAACCTAAACGCTGCTTTCCTTTCGCCGTGTCCCCGCAGATGGACGAGTTGGACGAGACACAACTCAGGAGCCACGTGGAGAGCCTGAAGGAGCAGCTGGAGTTCCCGAGAGAGAAAACCTCTGTGTCCATCCCAGAGTGAGTAACACTTACCTGAGTTTACACTTACCTACACTTACCCAATTACCCTGAGCTTCGGTAATCGAGGATGACCAACAGGCGTCGTTAAACCTTTCTCCCGACAGGCTGGTGAAGTGGGTGGAGGAGAAAATGCCCGAGGACCCATTTCTGAACGCCGACCTGCTGAAGAACAATCCGTGGGTGGAGTCCGGGAAGTGCACGGTGCTCTAAGACTGGAGCGGCAACTCCGGGCCGCGAATAATGTAACCTTTTAATTTAACATAATGGTTTTTGTTTGTTTGTTTTTTTTTTAAGATCCTCTCTGTAACGAGCGAATTATTTAACTTAGCTTATGATTTAACTTACGATTTGCGTAAAACAATAAATGAGAATGAACAAAAGCGCTGGTTGTTTACGAGTCTTTATTCTTTAATACTATTTTACACTTTTCTTAAACTCGACGGTCTCAGAGCAGCTCCCGGATGTAAACGTTGCGGCGGACGGCGTTAGACACTCCCTCGTTGAACCTGAACCAGACGTCGCTGTTTCCCACCGCTCTCCCGATCTGTAACGTTTCGTTCGCTTTGCCATCTTCGCCTGGGAAAAAGAGACGTCACACGTTATGGGATGAGTCGATTCCTCAATCAGGACCGCTTGTGGGGTGTGTGTGTGATAACCGACCTGTGGTGGAGCCAAGCGCTGGTTTCTCTCGCGATACGACGGCTCGTCCAAAGAAATCCGTTTCAGGCTGTTAAAAATCATCATGACCCTGTTAAACATCTGATAAGGCACATTCCAAACAACTGTGGGTTAAGGGCCTCGCTCTCAAGGGCCCGGCGGTAAAGCAGTACCTGTACTTCCATAATAAACTAAGGAAGGAGTGACCAACCGAACCTGACCCAGGTCAGGCAGCATGTACTGTACAGGCATGACTGGGTGTCTGAGGGAGGGGATGCCAGTCAAGGGATTGCCCCACAAGCCCCCATCCAAGCTGTGAGCAAAGGACAGGCTCCAGCCTGCTCAGTGAGGTTCAAGTGATGCTGAGGCTGAGCTGCTGTTACTGATGTGTTTCTGTTTGTACAGCACTATGTACATGAACCAGCTCCTGCTCTCAGTGCTTCTCTACTTCGGCAGGTCTTTAGCTGGTGTTTTATACAAGTTCCACTGACCTTACTCTCCACCACCGTCTGCTTTACGATGTTCTCCAGTCTCTGCTGGTGGTTCCTGCTGGTCTGTTTCTGAGCTGCTGGTTTCTTTATCTGTTCCTCCACTCCAACAGTGACGGTCTAAAAGAGAGGAAAAAAGACGAGTTCAGGTTAGTTACGGACCAGAGGGGATTAGCGTTCTGCTCTCACACACTGACCTGACCCGACCCGACAGGACTGGGAGGGACCAACACGACCCGACTGCACTGGGAGAGACGGACCCGACTGGACTGGGAGGGACCAACACGACCCAACTGTACTGGGAGACTGACCCGACCCGACCCGATTGGGCTGGGAGAGACCAACACAACCCAATCTGACTGTACTGGGAGGGACCAACACGACCCGACCGTAATGGGAGAGACTGACCCAACCCAACCGGACTGGGAGGGACCAACAAGACCCGACCCGACTGTAGTGGGAGAGACTGACCCAACTGTATAGGGAGTGACCGACTCGACCCAACTATATTTGAAGTAACTGACCCAACCCCAATGGTAATGGTAGTTACCGACCCTGGACTTGACCAGACCATATTGGTAGTGAAAACCAACCCGACCATATTGGAAACTGACCAAACCCGGGGACTTTGACCCGACCATACTGGGAGTGATAGGGACCCAAACTTGACCCATCTGTATAGGGGAGTGACCAACCCCACTTGATCCAACCATATTGGAAGCAAACTGACCCAATTTGACCCCAGCGGTAATGGGAGTGACCGACTCAAACTTGACCCGACCATATTGGGAGTGGGACCAACCCAACCCAACTGGGACGAGATGCAGGATTGAGAAAGCTGACCCAAATTTGAAGCTGGACCGTAACTGGAAGTGACCAAACCCGACCTTGACCCAATATATTGGAAGTACTAAACTGACCCAATTGGGACCCGAACATATTGGGGGGAACAACCCAAACCCGACCTGACCCGACCCCTGGACTGTATAAGGGGACTGACCCCAGGCCAAATGAATTGGGAGCGCCTGACCCGGCCCGACTATAGTGAGAGGAACCAACCTGACTCGGCCATATTGAGGGGAAAACGGACCTGGACCCGTACTGGAATGAACCAACCCGACTTGAATGTACACGTGGGGCAAAAAAAAAATTAGTCAGCCACTGATTTTGCAAGTTCTCCTACTAGAAAGATGGAGAGGTCTGTAATTTTCATCATAGGTACACTTCAACTATGAGAGGACAAAATGAGAAAAAAATACAGAAAATCACATTATAGGATTTTTAAAAAGAATTTTAAATGTAAATTATGGTGGAAAATAAGTATTCGATCAACCACAAACAAGCAAGATTTCTGGCTCTCACAGGACTGTAAACAACTTCTTTTTGAAAAGAAGCTCTTCTGTCCTCCACTCGCGTTACCTGTATTAATGGCACCTGTTTGACCTCGTTATCTGTATAAAAAAGACACCTGTTCACAGCCTCAAAAAACAGTCAAGTCAAGTCAGATCTATTTATATAGCAGCTTTTACAATGGAGCATCGTCTCAAAGCAACTTTAGATTATCTCCTAATAACTACATCCAATCCAAAATTTGAGCAAGGGCCTAGGGTGACAGTGGCAGGGAAAAAACTCCCTGAGTGTTATAGGAAAAGAAACCTTGGGGAGGTCCAAGACTCAAAAAGGGGACCCAACCTCCTTGGGCGGCATAGGTGATAAATCTAAGAGCGAAAACTAAAACCAGTCATGGAGTCAAAGTTCGAATAAAATGTGAAGTATGCACATCAGCATTAAGTGGGCCCCGGGTATGATGACGGAAGCAGCTTGAGTGGAGCTACAGCAGATGAACATCATGTGTGGGGCTGAAAACTGCCGGAACACAGGGCTCGGAGAGAAAAACAGAAAATGAATTAGTTTATTGATTAAGAGGGCACAGTGTCCATTAAACAATCACTGATGCCATGTTCAATCACAGTACAGGAAAAACCGCATTAGATAGGGTAGTTAATGATCTGTTTTAATGTCCTCCGATAATGGATGGGTCTCTTTCCTTGTTCTTTTAGGGGACCTTAGTGCAGCAATTTGATTACTGTAGATCATAATATTTTATTGAAAAAAGGCTAGAAAACACAGTAGGTATTAAAGGACTTGCTCTCTCCTGGTTTGAAATCCTATCTGAGTGATCGCTCACAGTTTTGTCCTTGTAAATAATACTCATGCTCGGGATTTTTACTACAAAAGTAAAGTATGGCGTTCCCCAGGGGTCAGTGTTGGGACCTCTATTATTACTCTTTACATTCTACCCTTAGGGAATATTATTGATAAACATGGGAATTAACTTCCACTGTTATGCAGGACGACACACAGTTGTATGTATCAGCCAAAACAACAAAAAATCCACAGGACTCAGTAAGATTGAGGATTGTATTAACGGACGACATAACAGACTGGATGTCATGTAACAACTTTGTTCTACTGAATTCAGATTCAAACTGAAGTATTACTTGTTGGTCCAAAGGGAGAAGCTGACTAAATCTAGTGTTAAATATTAATTCGCTTTCTCTGTCACCCCAGCTCAGTAGTAAAAAACGTGGGTGTCACAATGGATTTCAGAACCTCTCTTTTGATGCACACATTAGTGACAATCACCAGAGTTGCTTTTTTTTTCAAAAATTGGCGTAATATCACAAAAATAAGAAAATATACTTTCCGTTAAATGATGCTGAAAAAAAAAACTGATCCATGCATTTATAAACTTCAAGGTTAGATTACTGTAATGCCCTTTTTGCTGGTTTGCTCTGGTAGATCCTTTAAACAAGCTCCAGTTGGTACAAAATGCAGCAGCACGAGTGCTTACTAGGGAACTAGGAAGTTTGACCATATTAGTCCCGTTCTATCATCTTTGCAACTGGCTGCCTATTAAAATTTCGTACTGATTATAAAATTCTTATTACTAACCTATAAAGCTCTACATTTGGGCCTGGCACCGCAGTATTTAAGTGAACTAATTCAGCACTATAAACCCATCACGCTACTTTCGTTCACAAGGTGCAGGGTTACTTGTAGTCCCTAGGATTTAAGAAAGTCACTGCAGGGGGAGAGCGTTCTCATACATAGCCCCTCACCTTTGAAATAGGGGCCTCCCTGTCACTGTTCGTGATTCAAAACCTCGCTCTTGATCTTCAAGTCCAGATTAAAAAACACACTTATTTACTCAGGCCTTTGGGGAGCCTTAAAAACAATATTTGACATTTTACAATGAAAATGTTACTTAATATCATGCTTTTAAAAACACATTTTTGTGTTTCTCTATTTCCGAGACGGCGCGGACACAAAAACCCAGACCCAGAGGATGTAGCTCACGGTTTCATCGCTGCAAGGACAACACCACCACTCTCCTCACTGCCCCCCAGCGGACTTGAGGATGGAAGTCCTTAGATCCAGTGATTGATGCAGCTGACAGCACTGCCTTTTCTCCTCATCTGATGAAGCGTACTGTAATCCTTCTGGTGACTCTCTGTTCCCAGTCCCTCATACCATTACTCAGTACCCATCAGAGGGTAATAACCTCCTAGGGACACACAAAACTACAGTAACTCTTTTCCACTGGGACTACCGTTCATTCAAACTCATTCAATCATTAACTTTATTATGCTATAGATCTTATTCTCTATTTTTTTATTAGTTCAAATCATCTTAGTCTATATAATTATTCTATTACTAAATTTAAATAGGGTATTATCTTTACATATACTCTTCAATTATTGGTATTTACCATCTAGGCTGCCCAAGGAGGGATGGGTCCCTATTTTGAGTCTTGGGTCCTCCCAAGGTTTCTTCCTATAAGGGAGTTTTTCCTTGCCCCACTGTCGCCGCAGGCTTTGCTTCAACTAGGGCTTTGATCTAATATATTTGTAAAAGCTGCTTTGAGACAATGCTTGTGTTTGTTAAAAAGCGCTCCATGAATAAATTTGACTTGACTTGAATTGACTTGATGCCATGTGTAGCATGAGACCCGGCAGCATTTTATAATTAGCATTAGCTATAGCAGCATAGCTAGAAAGAGGAGAAAAAACTGGTAGGTGGGTTACACACAGGCCAAGAGGGATCACATGAGACATTGGCAAAACCCTTCGGGAGCAAGAAGACAGCAACCCAACGTCTCTCATCACCATAAGGCTCTTTGACTATGAAAACCCCCCAGCTCTGCTCTTAGGTCTAAGGCAAGGATGCAGGAGTCAAGATCATGAGGACCGAAAAGCCCAGTTCAGGCCAGGACCCGCCCAAACTCGACACTCCCCGGCTAACGGACAAGGCAGTGGCAGGCCAGACATGACTCCAGACTCTGGCCCCAAGTGACCCAAAAGCCATGTATTCCTGGTCTAATCTAAATTAGTCAAAAGCTGCCTGCGTAAATAAGTATGGTCTTTAGCCTAGGACTTAAAAAAAATTTTGGAGAGAGTGTCTGAGCCTCGAAACTTAAAGTGGGTAGTGTAAAGTTTATTCCATAGTTGGGGGGGGGGCCATTGGTATGAGAAAAGCCTTTCCCCCGGCTGTGACTGTTTTAATTCTAGGAAACTAAAAAGAAGTCCTGTAACCCTGCGAACGAAGTAGACGAGCAGGATTGTAAAACTCCAAAAGAGTTCACTCAAGATTAAGTGTGGGGCGGCAGGCCATGTAGAGCTTTTATAAGTTATAAGAAGTATTTTGTAATCAATGCGGAAAATTTGACTGGTAAAAAATAAAAAACCAGTGCAGTGTGATTCTAAGAACAGGCTGATAGAACAGGAGTGATATGATCAAATTTTCTAGTTTGAGTTAGCACTGGGTGGGCTGCATTCTGAAAACTAAATGAAGTTTATTTATAGATTTACTAGAGCATCCAGTAAGTAAGGCGTTACAGAATCCAACTTTGAGGTTATAAACGCCACATGAACAAGTTTTTCTGCATCATTAAAAGGAGAGGATATTTCTAAGTTTAGCGATATTACGTAATTGAAAGAAAAGCAATTCGAAGTGACGCTGCTAATGTGGCATCAAAAAAGGAGAGATTCTGAGTCAAATGTGACCCCTAAGTTTTTTACAGGACAGACTGGGCAATACTGGACAGCCATCTAGATTTAGGGATAGATTTGTAGCCAACCTGTCTCTCACAGCCTTGGGTCCCACTAATAGAACCTCAGTTTTATCTGAGTTAAGTAGGAGAAAAATTAAAATAACATCCAATCTTTTATTTCCTTTACACAGTCCTCAATTTGTTGATTGTAAGGCTGTCATTAGGTTTGGGCTGATATGTACAGCTGTGTATGTGCATCTGCATAGCAGTGGAAAACTAATGCCATGTTTACGAATAAACTGAGCCTAGTGGCAAGGGCATGTACAGAGAGAGAATAAAAAAGCGGGCAAGCACTGACCCCTGAGGGCACGCCAATACTTCACTATTGAGGGCTTAGACCTTAGATTATTTATATGAAACAAAAACTGGTTACCGGTCATCAGTTTTAAGTAGGATTTTAAACCAAGAAAGTGGTGCTGATCCCTTAATACCTACAGTATTTTTCTAGTCTGTTTAGTAAAAACATCATGGATCTATAGTGTCAAATGCTGCACTTAAATTCTAAAACAGAACAAGAAAAGAAAAAAAACACATCCCTTATCTGAGGACAGTAACAAGTCATTAGTACCCTAAGATTAATTGCTGTTTCAGGACTATGATGGGGCCTGAAAGCCAGAATGGAAATTGTTTCATAAATTTACTTCCTTTGGAGGTAACTGCAGAGCTGCTGATAGACGGCTTTCTCTATAGATTTTGGACAGAAATTGCAGTGTTCTTTGCTTTAAGGTACGGGTGTTTGTCATTATACCATGGTGCTAGCCTTTTTCCCTAATGCGTTTGGACCCCTAGCAGGGGCAGTCGTGTCCAAGGGTTGAGCGAAGCACACATTCTAAAATTGGTCATTTACACACTCAAGATGATTGATTTCCAATAAGTGTATTAAATTTCAAGTCTGGTAGGTTTTTAATAAACGCAGCTGGAGTAGCAGATGTGATAGTGCGCTTGGTGTGTGATAACGAGGCCAGAAGGATTTTATTTATTAGAGATAGCTCAAAATACTAAAAGATAGTGATTGTGAAATCGAATCACTTGCGGAAAAAAAAATTCAAGGTTATTCTATATTGATACCAAATGTAAATATTAGATTCTAAAGTATATGATTTTACAACGGTGGTTTTGTTTTTTTGGTCCCCTCACATTCTGAGTGATACCCACGGTTTCTAAGATGGAAACTCGGAAAGCAATTTTAAGTGGATCCTGCTCATTGTCAAAGTGAATATTGAAATCACCTACAATTAAAGTTCTTATCTCTGTTGACAGTAGTAAGCAGGAAAGAAAAGTTAGCAAAGTCCTGAAAGAAATTCTGAATAGGGGACCAGGAGGGCGGTGGGTAAAAATAGTGATAAGCTGAAAAAAAAGAGCGTGGTTTTTGGACTTCCATAACGATGGATCAGTCACATTAAGTATATCAGTATTTCAAAGAATTAGCATGTGTAATGGGATTTAGCTGTAACACCTAACTCTTTTCAAAATTGTGTGGCTTATGCCTCCCCCCCGGACCAATTAGGACGAGGGCGACTAGCATGACTGTATCCAGGAGGTGGCTTTTTGGCTTCATTTAAGGCTAAATATTTCATCAGGTCTAATCCAAGTTTTCAGTGAGACAGAGAGCGTGTAAGCGTTTATTATCAGTGATTCATTTCATTGACAATTAATGCTTTGTTTGTAAGTGATCTAATGTTAAGTAATCCTAGCTTTAGTCTTAAATGTTGTTTTATTTCTTTGGCAGCTATCTGTGTTTATACTAATGAGGTTATTTAAACAGACTTTTTGAGAGCGTTTACGTTTAGGGCAGAGGCGCGGGTAACAGACACAGTTTCAATAATGTGGGTTCTGGGGGTGACTGTGCATGGCTACCAGCAGGAAGACAGCTGGTTAAGCCTGTCTGTTGTCTGCCTGACCCCTGCTCTGATAGTCAGCCCCCTAACCAATCGGGGCCATAAGGACTATGGGCAATGTTTGCAGGAGATGAGAGCAGCACCCTCCCGAGTGGGATGGGGAACACCGTTCCCATCCTAAAAGGCCAGGCTTACCCTCAAAGGCTTGTCCAGTTGTCTATATAGCCCACGTTGTTTTCAGAGCACCACTTGGGACAGCCAATGCAGTTCAGCAACCGTAGCCCTGCTGTAGGCTTGGTCACCTCACCGCATTGGGATGGGGCCAGAGCAGAGGCAGGACTACAGCATCGGGGACATCGCCCTTTCGCCACGCTAACCACCTCTACAAAAATAGCCTTAGTAAACCTCTGACTGACGAAGGCGTTATATCATTAGCCCCTACATGAATAACTATCCTAGAGAAATCTGCGGCTCTCGAGTTTCACTAAGACTCGTTTTACAATGTCCGGCACTCTGGCTCCGGTGATACAGATAACTATAGCTGCTGGTGTCCTAAAGGGGGTGTCCCTAAAGGGGTAGGCAAAGTTTCACGTGTCGTAAAATAGAATCTCCTATGACCAGAGCTCTTTCAACAGGTGCTCAGTGGGTGTTTCCAACTGAGGAGGGCAAACCTGTTGGACACGTGAAAGGTTAAAGAGGGTGGTGCTCTCGTGGACCTAGGGCCTTACGACTACGTCGCCGAACTTGTCACCCCACTTGGCCCTGCTGCGAGGACTCTGCCGGGGCTGGGGCTCTAACTTCACCGTGTGGCATCAGATCTTGACTAAGCTAGGAGAGCTGAGCTACCCTTCTCTAATGTCTGGATGCGCGCCTCTAAAACTACAATCTTCTCCGTCAGACTGGCTACAAGCCTTACTACCTATAACAAGTAAAAATTTCACACTAATGACGGAGGAAGATAGCTAAAGATGCCACACTCCGCAAACAGGGAACAAGAACAGCAGGAAAGCAGAAGCCATTGTTAGTACAATAATGAATTAAAGGTACTTAGCCTTCGGGGTTGGTTCGGTTGGTGTGTGGGTGGTGACCGAGTGAGATTATGGTTCAGCTGCAAAGCCGATGGGTCCAATGCAATGCTCGATTAAAGCGTTAATACAAGTTAAGTCAATACAAAACGTCACAAAAAAACTAAGTCTCAGAAAGAAAGTGGGAAAAGACTCTAAAAAAGTTATAAAAACACACACTACTGCAAAAGAAGACGCAACTCTGGTAATTAGCTAATGGCTACAAACACAAGCCGGTATACCTGTAAAGTTACTAAATAACGATTAGCGGCAGAAAAATATAATCCGCCGGTACGAGAATAAAATGATTAAGATGTTATAAAAACCTACTATATATACGATTATATATGATACAAATGCGATCGGGAATTAAAATAGTTCAAAGGTAATAAACTGCTAACAGCTACGAAACGGCGTGCGTCCTGTGTGCAATCGGGGAGAATGAGTCTGGGTTGCCAGATCCTCGCGTCAGTGCTCAGCGTTCTCTCGGCGTTCGCTCGGCCGTGCAAGTCAAACAGTCAATTAAACAATTAAATTAAACCCACACCTCCTGGCAAAAAAAAAAAAAAAAAAAACCTGATGGCACGCCTGGCAAGAAAAAGCAACATGATGAGAAAGAGAGAGAACTAGAAAAATAAATACAATGCCAGTCAAGGGTAAAACCGAGGGAAAACATTCCACGAGCTTGTCCAAACTCAGTCCAAACTCAACCATGGCCAAGACCAAAGAGCTGTTGTAGGACACCAGGAAGAAAATTGTAGACCTGCACCAGGCTGGGAAGAGTGAATCTACAATAGGCAAGCAGGTTGGTGTGAATAAATCAACTGTGGGAGCAACTGTAAGAAAATGGATGACATACAAGACCATTAATAATTTCCTTCGATATGGGGCCCCACACAAGATCTCATCCCGTGGGGTCAAAATGATCATGAGAACGGTGAGCAATAATCCCAGAACTACACGCAGGGACCTGATGAATGACCTGCAGAGAGTTGGGACCAAAGTAACAAAGGCTACCATCAGTAACACTACGCCGAGAGGGACTCAGATCCTGAAGTGCCAGGCGTGTCCCCCTGCTTAAGCCAGTACATGTCCAGGCCCGTTTGAAGTTTGCCAGAGAGCATATGGATGATCCAGAAGAGGATTGGGAGAATATCATGTGGTCAGATGAAACCAAAACATTAACTTTTTGGTAAAAACTCATCTCGCTGTGTTTGGAGGAAGAAGAATGCGGAGTTGCACCATAGTTACTGTGAAGCATGGGGGTGGAACAATCATGCTTTGGGGCTGTTTTTCTGCAGAGGGGACAGGACGACTGATCCGTGTTAAGGGAAGAATGAACCATGTGTCGTGAGATTAGTGAGAGCATTGAAGATGGAACGTGGCTGGGTCTTCCAGCATGACAATGATCCCAAACACACCACTTGGGCAACGAAGGAGTGACTCCGTAAAAAGCATTTCAAGGTCCTGCAGTGGCCTAGTCAGTCTCCACACCTCAACCCCATAGAAAATTTGAGGAGGGAGTTGAAAGTCCGTGTTGCCCCAAAACATCACTGCTCTAGAGGAGATCTGCATGGAGGAATGGGCCAAAATACCAGCTATGGTGCCAACCTGGTGAAGACTTACAGGAAACGTTTGACCTCTGTCATTGCCAACAAAGGTTATGTTACAAAGTATTGAGTGGAACTTTTGTTATTGACCAAGTACTTATTTTCCACCATAATTTACAATTAAATTCTTTAAAAATCCTATAATGTGATTTCGTGGATTTCTTTTTCTCATTTTTCCTCTCATAGTTGAAGTGTAGCTATGACGAAAATTACAGACCTCTCTCATCTTTCTAAGTAGGAGAACTTGCACAATCAGTGACTGACTGAATACTTTTTTGCACCACTGTATTGAGGTGGACGGACCCAACTATACCGCAACTCTAACCGTCACCCTTCCTGCTGTCTCACCTGCTGAGGGTTGCGTTTCTGCTGAGCCCGCTCAACCCTCCTCATACGCTCCAGCTCTGTCTCTCTGGCGATCAGCTGCTTCACCTGATAGGTCAGCTGCCTCCGGGGGGGCAGTCCGGGGAATCGTACCACGTCCTCGACGTTCCTACAGAAACACACACATACAAAAAATGACATCACACCCCCAAGACAAAAAAACAGTGCAGGAAGGGATTATATAGGTAATGGGTGCTGATTTCCTGTGGTTCAGTCGGATTCAAATCAAAGCCAAACCAGACTGACTTGTATGCGGTTCAGCAGATAAAGCAGTACAGGTGCAGAGTTAATCCCTGGGTGTGCCTTTCTGTACTCACGGTTCGAGTACGTAGGTGTACTGGCCCTCAGCAGTCCGTTCCTGACGGTAGGTCAGGTTGTAGTTCAGCATGGTGTCGATCAGCTCACACAGGTGCTGCTTCTCCCTGGTGCTGTATAGCTGAGGGTTCACCTGAAACGGCAGAATCAGTAGAGTAGAGCGAGCGGCTAGCAATGATAGTGTTGCTGCAGTCAACAACCTTGATCATAGTGGGGGTTACGTTACTGACCCGACCGAACCATGGAGAGAGTTGGCGATCCAGCCACGGTGGGACTAAGTGATCCGACCCACCTATCACGGGAGTTTGCGGCCACACCCCACTGTAGCCCCCACACACCTGGCCGTGGCAGGACTAAGTGATTCAACCCGACCCACTGGTGGCGGGAGTTGGCAGACCAACCCTGCCGATCTAGCAACCCGACCATAGCAGGAGTCGATCTGACTGTCGCAGGAGTGACCAGACCTGATCCCGCTGTGGCAAGAGTGACCTGACCTGACCCGATTCGACCGTAGCTAAAGTAGCACTAATGGCGGACCCGACCCGACCTGGGCATGGCGGGAGTAACCCGACCTGACCCGACCGTGATGGGAGTGAACCGACCTGACCCAATTCAACCGTGGCTAATTATGTGAACTGATCCAATCCACCCATGGTGGGAGTGACCCGACCCGACTGTAGTGACATGACCCAATCCAGCCCGACCCACCCATGGGAGCTAACAAGGATCTAAATGCTAACAAGGGTATTAAGTGCTAACACCAGGTATTGTAATAAGGCTTACACAGTGCCAACAGGAGGTGAAGAGCTAACAAGGGGCTAAGGGAGCCAAGTGCTAATAAAAGGGATAGGGCCCTGTTCAGAACCGACCATCCTGAACAGGGCTGCTTAAACAGAGTTTGAACCGTGTGGTATTTGGCCGAAGGGGTCGTCCTTACTTACCGGCCGCAGTTTGGGGCAGATCAGCTCCAGCAGGAGGCTCAGGACATCCAGGCACAGGTTACTCTGGCAAACGCGACTCCGTATGGCGGGAGGGATCTCGGCCAACATGGCAACCACGGCGTTCTTGGTGTACTGGGTCTTCGTCAGCGCCTGTGGGTCATTTGTCTAGTCGTTAACCCGGACAGACCTCTCTCCACCCCCCCCCAATCGTAATCGCCGCTACCTTACCTCATAGTGACTGTTGGGGTAGCTGATGCGCGGGACCGTGTTGGCAGCAAACAGGTGATGGAAGGCGGCTGGGAGGAAGGGTAGGTAGCGCATGAGCGAGTAGTTCTGGCCGTGTAACACGCACTCGTTCACCAGGTCCGTAAAGCAGAGCCAGTCCAGACCTGTACAGACCCCCGACAGACTCGGATCCTTCAGCTTCATACCGAGGAAGTTGTCATAAAGGCCCTGGAGACGTTGTTACAGTTTCACCAACTCAGAACGGACCCGACGGGCCGAAGTAAAAAGTGTAAAAGACGCGTACCTGGGTGAGTTTCTCATGCTCTCCGCTAGATGAGGCCAGGTGGAGGATATGCTGGAGTCTGTGGCCAGCGTCCCGAAGCCCTGCCTGCTCCTCAAACCCCCTGAGCGGGTCTCCACCGGGACGTTTCCTAGAAAGGAAACCAAAAGCCCATCAGCCTCGCATCTTGGACCGCTTTTTATTTGTTCTACAGGTCAGTGTTAGCCCCTAGCACTTATCCCCCTTGGTTAGCTTCTAGACCTTTACCTTGTGTTAGCCCCTAACACTTTTAATTAGCATTCAGGTCCCTTAGACTCGTGAGCACCCAGCCCCCTGTAGGCCTTTACCTTGCGTTTGCCCCTAACACTTTTATTAGCATTTAGAACCCTTAGCTTCTTGTCAGCTCCTAGCATCATGTAAGAATTTACCCTCTTTTTTTAACATTTTACTCCTTATAGACCTTTTCCTTGCTCCCTTAGCCCCTGGTTAGCTTCCTAGCCTCTTGTTAGCACCTAGCTTCTTGTAGGCCTTTACCATACCTTGGGACGGCCCTTAACACTTTCCGTAGCTTTTATACCCCTGGTTAGCTTCTAGAACCTTCTTAGCTGGTAGGCCTTTAACTTGCATTAGCTAACACTTTTATTACTGATTACCTCCCTTAACCCCTTGTTAGCTTAGAGCCACTTGTTAGCATCTAGCTCTTGTAGGCCTTTACTTTGCGTTAACACTTAGCTCCCTTAACCCCTTGTTAGCTCTTAGCACCTCCTTGGCTCTTGTTACTCATTACCTGATTAGCTCCTAGCCTCTCATTTTGTGTTAGCCCCTAGCACTTTGCCCCTTATTAGCGGTTAACATCTTGTTAGCTTAGTCCCTCCTTAGCTCTTAGCCTTACTAAAGGCTATTACTATTACTATACTAAATTAGTGTGTTTCCTGCCCAGGTTAGTGTCTAGCCCCTTCTTAGCTCATACAGTGGAGCAAAAAAAGTATTTAGTCAGCCACTGTTTGTTCAACACGGACTTTCAAATCCCTCCACAAATTTTCTATGGGGCTGAGGTCTGGAGACTGTCGAGGCCACTCCAGGACCTTAAAATGCTTTTTACAGAGCCACTCCTTCGTTGCCCGAGCGGTGTGTTTGGGATCATTGTCATGCTGGAAGACCCAGCCACGTTCCATCTTCAATGCTCTCAATGATGTAAGGAGGTTTTGGCTGAAAATGTCATGATACATGGTCCCGTTCATTCTTCCCTTAACACGGATCAGTCGTCCTGTCCCCTTTGCAGAAAAACAACCCCAAAGCATGATGTTTCCACCCCCATGCTTCACAGTAGGTATGCAGGTCACAGCTCTCTGCAGGTCATTCATCAGGTCCCTCCGTGTAGTGCTGGGATTTTTGCTTACTGTTCTCATGATCATTTTGACCCCACAGGATGAGATCTTGCGTGGAGCCCCAGATCGAGGGAGATTATCAATGGTCTTGTATGTCTTCCATTTTCTTACAGTTGCTCTCACAGTTGATTTATTCACACCAACCTGCTTGCTTATTGTAGATTCACTCTTCCCAGCCTGCTGCAGGTCTACAATTTTCTTCCTGGTGTCCTTCGGCAGCTCTTTGGTCTTGGCCACGGTTGAGTTTGGAGTCTGACTGTTTGAGGCTGTGGACAGGTGTCTTTTATACAGATAACGAGGTCAAACGGGTGCCATTAATACAGGTAACAAGTGGAGGACAGAAGAGCTTCTTAAAGAAGAAGTTACAGGTCTGTGAGAGCCAGAAATCTTGCTTGTTTGTGGGTGACCAAATACTTATTTTCCACCATAATTTACAATTAAATTCTTTAAAAATTCTACAATGTGATTTCCTGGATTTCTTTTTCTCATTTTGTCTGTCATAGTTGAAGTGTACCTATGATGAAAATTACAGACCTCTCTCATCTTTCTAAGTAGGAGAACTTGCACAATATGTGGCTGACTAAATACTTTTTTGCCCCACTGTAGGAATTTGCTTTGTGTTAGCCCCTAACACTATTATTAGCATTAACCAGTGGTTAGCTTTTAGTTTAGTTACCATCTAGCTCCTTTTAGGCCTTGCTCCCTTAGCCCCTTGCTAGCCCTTAGACTTTTGATGGTGTGTATCCCCTAGTGCGTTTGTAGCCCCTTCTAATAAAAGTGATAGGGGCTAACACAAGGCCTACAAGCTAACCACAGGACAAATGCTTTCGAAAGACTAATGTTTGGAGAGCTAAGGGCTTGCTTTAATTTGCTTGTTAGCATTTAGTGCATACCTTTTTAAACGAGGAAGCTGAAAGATTTCCTGCCACAGCGAAAAGAGTCCCTTGTTTTGGTCCTTCAGCCCGATGGCCATGGAACTGACGATCCGCTGGTCCAGCTGTTTGGTACCTCGCCCGTGTAAAAACTGACACACACACACACACACGCGCGCACACAGGACCAGCTGTTACGCAACCAATCACGTTACAGAAAGAGAAGATTTACACAAAGCTGATCTGTAAGAGGAAACAGGCTGTGTCTCAGTCCCCCCCCCCCCCCTTTTCCTACATAGTGACTGCTTAGTGTCTGCCATTTTACAGTGCGGCCTGTATTCTCAGTGTATAATGAAATTCCCTGATTAGTGCACGTTAGTGCACCATACATTGCCCATAATGCACCGCAGATCTAACATACAACATCCACTGCTATGACAACCACACACAAGTTAGCCTGTTGTTAGGATTTAGCTCACGTTAGCTCTTAGCATTTTGTTAACACTCTCTTAGCACATAGCCTTTTGCATCCATAGTCCTAACATCTTATGAGACATGTTAGCAATGCTAATTCTTAGCACTTTGTTAGTCCTTGTTAACCCTTAGCACCCTTAAGACTTTAGCCTCCAGTTAGCCCATCCCTAGCCTTTTTGTTATCCTTGGCGTTTATCTTAACCTCTTATTAGCCTTTGGGTAGCCTTTAGTCCTGTTGTTAGCCACTTAGCTTCTTGCTAGCTTTTAGGTCTCAGCATCTTGTTAGACTCATGTTAGCACTGTTAATTCTTAGCACTTTGCTAGCTTTTAGCCCCTTGTTAGCCCCTAGTTGTTTTAGCCTCTAAATAGCCTCGCGTTAGCATAACATCAGCCTTAGATATCTTGTAGCCCTACATTAACCATTACCTTTGTTAGCCTTTAGCTTAACCCTTAGAACTTAGCTCCAAGTTGCCTCTTATTAGCATTAGTTGCCTAAAGTCATTGCCTATTAGCATTTGTTATCCCTTAGCATCTTATTAGATTCATTTTAGACTTCAACACGTTTAGTACTTAGCTCTCTGTTAGCCCTTAACACACACAACCCAAGACCTTCAGCCCTTTGTCAACATTTAGCTCACACTAGCCCTCATCTCCCTGTTAGCCCATAGCCTCGTTGGCTTTTGTCTTAGCATCTTGTTAGACTCGCGTTAGCCCTTAGCTGTTTTTAGCATTTAGTTAGCCTCATGTTAGCACTTTATTAAGACTTTAACCTCATTAGCCCATCATTAGCATTAGTTATCTCATAGCTCCGTGTAGCCATTACCCTTTAGCGTATATTAACTCTTAGCACTTCGTTCCGTTCCGCTCCGCTCACAGCCTCTTATTAGCCTTTGTTATCCCTTACCATCTCATGAAACTCATGTTAGCCTACACCACTGTTAACACTTCACTCTTTTTAGCCCTTAGTGCACATAACTCTAGCCTTTCAGCTCTTTGTTAGCATTTAGCTCAAACTAGGCTTTAGTACTTTGTTAGCCCAGTCATTTTGTAGCAATTGCTCCCGTTATAAGTTACTTAGCCTCTTGTTAGCTTTTACGTCTTAGCATCTTGTTAAACTCATGTTAGCACTGTTAATTCTTAGCACCTTGCTAGCCATTGGCCTCTTGTTAGCCCTTAGTTGTTTTGTAGCCTCTCAATAGCCTCGTTAGCCCATCATTAGGCTTAGTTATCTCCCCTTTGTTAGCCATCAGCTGATAGTAACCCTTAGCATTTAGCTCTATGGCCCTTTTTAAGTCCCATTGTTAGCCACTTAGGCTTTTGTTAGCTTTTATGACTTCGCACCTTGTTAGAGTCATATTAGCACTGTTCATTCTTAGCACTTTGTTAGCACTTTGTTAGCCTTAGTTATCTTGTAGTCCCGTGTTAGCATTACCATTTGGCTTATATTAACCTGTAACTCCATGTTAGCTCTTAGACTCTCCTTAGCCCTTTGTTAGCACCTAGGAGGTCCTTGTTAGCCTTTAGCCTTTTGTTATCCCATCGCTTCTTATTAGGCTTTATCTCAGTGTTCAGTCTTAGCCATTTGTTAGCCTTTAGCCTCTTATTAGCCTTTATTATCTTTAGCACTAATCTCTATGTTAGCTCATAACCTCTTATTAGCCTTTGTTATCCCTTAGCGTTATTAGACTCATGGTAGCATAAAGCCCTTCTTATTGGCCTTTATCCTCTGGTTAGCTCGTTCTTAGCTTTTATCCTTACCACATTTGTTAGCGTTTACCTCTGTTACCCCTAGGCCCACCATTATCCTTAGCCCATAGCTTGTTAGCCTTTAGATTGAATTAACCTCTTTGTTAGCACTTAGTTCCACGTTAACTCACCTGTAAGGTGTTGATGCAGGAACGGATGTCGTTGTCCGTCTTCTCACACAAGGCCATGAGTGTACCGGTGTCAGCCTTCATACCCTGACGACGTGTGATCTAACACACACACACACACACACACACACACACACACACACACACACACACACACACACACACACACACACAGACGAGTACACACAGGGATGCGAATACACAGACAGGAACAGGATAATATTAAGGTGACAGGGCATTACCTCTGCCAGTCTCTGTGCCAGGCGGGATGGCAGCGTGGGCGGAAACGTTAGAAGAAACGCCTGCTGCCGGAGCAGCCTCAACGCCGGAGCGTAACTACAGACACACAACCCAGGTTCAAATCGCAAACACACACACACCGCATAACCATGAAGGGGCCTGAGATAGAGAGAGGAGCGGAGCTTACAGGTCATTACAGATGCAGATGATGGGCCGAAGCAGCACGGACTCTTTCTTCTTCTTCTTCTTCTTTAAGGGATTCGAGGCTGTGTCCTCTCCGTCCCGGCCGTCCTTCCTGTTCAGGGTCGCTAACAGGACGTTGATGGCAGCCTGGTACAATTGGGATCAGAAAGAAATGTATTAATAATTATAATAATAATAAAAGTCGTACGACAGAAATAAGAAGCAAAGCCAGGTCTTACTGAGGGAGCTCCATCAATCTCATCAATCACCAAGCAGTTAGGCTTCTCGTTGGCTCCCAGGACCGACTTCATCTGAGTGGCCGTGTCAATCCGCTTCTGAAAGAGCTCGGCACTGCGGTCATCACTGTAAATAAATAAATACATTTAAAGAGAGAGATTGAAGTCTTAAAGAAATCAAGCAAATTACAAAGAAAATAGAAAACAACCAGAGAGGGAGAGAAAAAAAGCAAGAAAGAGAAAAACTGTGAATAAGATCGAGAGAATCAAATCGAAATGACAGAAAGATGCAGACTAAAAAAAAAGAAGAGTGACAGAGAATGAACAAAAAAAAAAAAAAAAGAAACAAAGAGATAAACAGAGAAAGAGACTGAATGAAAGACAAAAAGAGACAGACAAAGAAAGGGCAAGAAAGAAAAACAGAAAGAAGACAGAGAGAGGCAAAGAAAGAAAAAAAAAAAACATGAAAATCAAGGAAGAAACAGACAAGAAAGATAGAAAAAAAACAGCTAATGAGAGAAAGAAAGAAAGAAACCGACAACAAAAATGAAAAAGAAGGAAAGAAAAAGGAAAAGAGACAGCAAATGAGAGAGGAAAAGAGAAAAAAAAAGTAAGATGAAGGAAGGAAGAGGCAGCAAATCAGCATAAGAAAAACGAAAAACAAAAGAAAAAGCACAGTCGAGACCGAGACAGTGAAAAACAATGCAGCAAAAAAGACACAGACAGGGACAGTGAAAGAAAGAAAGAAAGAAAGAAAAAGAAAGAATGAGCATCAAAAGAAAGAAAACAGAAAAAGCCAGGGAGTGAAAGCAAGTCGGACTTCGGTACCTAGCGTTGATCTCGACCACGTTGTAGCCAGCGTGTTTGGCTATGATGTGAGCTAAGGTCGTTTTTCCCAGTCCAGGAGGTCCGGACAGCAGAGCAACCTGTAGGACAGAAGGGTGGCGTGAAGCTCGTTAAGCTCCAATTAACCATAATGAGCGCCTTCTCACCTTAAACTTGGGTCGTTTGTACTGATCTAGCTCCGCCTCCAGGATCTCCTCGGTGATCTGGCTTTTGGTTTTAAAGCGCTGGTTCTGGTTTTGGGTGTTTGCGGGGTTCGCTCTGGCCTCCGGGGCGACGGGGCGGGGCTTTTTCTCGAGGCCAAAGACCACCGTGTCCCAGAGCTTGAGCCACTTCAGCAGGCAGCGGTTGGTGAACTGAGTGGCACACGCACAAAAACAGGAAAACATTACGAACGACGTAAAGTATCGTGTAAAAAACAACAAAAACCGCTGCGGTTCCGACTCACATCATCGCTCAGAAGCTCCACGTAATGCCGCGGCGAGAAACGGTCCACCCACAGCCGAGAGGAGGACGCCTCGTCACCAAGGTTACCATCATCCTCCTCGAGCTCTGCCACCTCCTCGTCCGCCAGCAGCTCCGCATCGACACTGCTAAAAACATCGCAAAAAAAGCCAGCTGAAAGCAGTCCAGAGGCTAAATGCTAACACAGTGCTATGGACCAACACGAAAAACTAACGAGGAACTAAGGACTTCAAGCGTCTAATAGGTAATAAGATGCTTAAAAGCTAACAAGAAGCTAAGAGCTAATAAAAAGGTCTAAGACTAAAAAAGAGCTACATTTTAACATCAGCTACCTTTTAGCAAGAAGGTGGCAAGAGCTAACAATAGCTAAACACTAATAAAGAGCTAAGAACTAACAAGAGACCTAAGACTAACAAAGTGCTAAATGCTAGCATGACCTATTGGCTAACAATAACAACAAAGGGGTGAAGGATAACAACAAGCTAAATGCTAAGGGCTAACAAACTAAAGCTAACAAGGGGCCAGGATGTAACAAGACGATTAAAGCCACAGAGCTAACAGCAAACAAAGTGATAAACTCTCACACAAGCTAAAAGCAAAAAAATGGCTACATCCTAACACAGTACAGATTCATGAGGGACTAATGAACAGCTAACAACAGGCTCAACGCTAACACTGAGCTAAGGCCTAACAACAAGGGAAGCGCTAAGTGCAAACAAAGTGTTAAATGCTAACAGACACAAGGTAAAGGCTAACCAGTTGGCAAGAGCTATCAATGTGCTAAGAGCTAACGAAGAGCTAAAACCTGATACAAGCTAAAAGCTAAGAAGGGGCTTAAGACTAACAGTGAGATAAATGCTAACAAATAGCTAATTGCTAACTAAGATAATTGCAAATAATGCTAAAAGCTAGTAAATGGCTAAGGCCTAACATGAGGCTTACAGCTAACAAGAAGCTAAAGCTAACAACAATCTATGTGCTAACAACAGGGAAGCTAAACACAGGGGAGCTAACTGCTAACAAAGAGCTAAAGGGTAACAAGAGCCTGAAAGCTAACAAACAGAAAAGTGCTAAAGTGCTAAGGGCTGACAGAAGCTGACGTCTATCGATAGGCTAAAAGTTAAGAAAAGGCTTAAAACTAACAGGAAGGTAAGTGTTAATAATGTGTTGAACGCCAACAGTTAAAGGCTAACAATGTGCTAATAGCCATCAATAGACTTGAAGCCAAGGAGGCGAAAGGCTAACAGGTTGCTAAGTGTTAACAAAGTGCTAAAACCTAACAAAAGGCTAAAGACTAACATGGCACATGGCACTAACAAGTGCTACCAAAGAGCAGAGCTAAGAGCTGAGATGTCCTAAAGACTAATAATAAAACTAATAACACAAGGTAAACACTAACAGTGAGCTAACTGCTAACAAAGACATAAGGGCTACACAAGCTAAAGGGTAGAATGGGGCTAAGAGCTAACAAATAGCCAAGTTAGGGCCAACAAAAAGCTAAACGCTAACAAGGAGATAGTGTTAACAAGTGCTAAGGGCTGACAGAAAGTCTTGAAAACTAACATCAGCTAAAGGCTAACAAGGGGCTAAGCGCAAAGAAGAGACTTCAAGCCAGGGAGGGGCTAAAGGCTAACAGGGAGCTAAGTGCTACCAAACTGTTAAGGGCCAATGTCAGGTAAAGTTTAACAAAGTGCTAAGAAAGAGCAGAGCTAAGAGCTGAGCCATCCTAAAGACTAATAATATAATAACACAAGCACTAACAGGGAACTAAGTGCTAACAAAATGCTAAAGGCTGAGAGAAGCTAAACCTAACCATAGGCTAGGAGATAACAAGAGACTTAAGATACCTGTTGAGGAGTTCTGTTAACCTCTGTGATTCCTCCACTAACTGGCGGTGGCGCTGGAGAACAACAAAAACAACTTAACAGATGTCCCGTGTACATGTGTGTACAGGTGTGTACAGGTGTGTATGCTCTCACCCTCTCAGCCACTTGCTCTTTGAGGACTTCGATGGGTACAGCCAGCAAGCCCAGTGCATTGTGGGAATTCCGAAAGAAGCTCTGGTCGGGCCCCTGAGATAAAATACAGACAGGTAAGACAGGTACGTACAGGGACACTGTGGTGACCCGGGTTCGAGGGTTACAAACGTGAGTGCACCTTGTGGTCCTCGTCCCTCTTGCTGAGGTAAACCCTGTTCCCCTGAGAGTCCGTAACAGTGACGTAATCCCCGGAGGCCGGCGGACGTTTCAACGCATGCCGGGTCGCTGCTGACGGTCTCTTCGGCGAGTCCTGGAGCACCTCCAGACCACTGATGTCCAGAGCCGACACGGGTCCGGTGGCTGAAGGTCTGTCCGGGGACAGACAGAGCGCAAATCTGGGTCTGGAATTAAGGTTAAGACCCGATTCAGTTACATAAACAATAAAGACTAACAAGAGGATAACAAGACTGTCTGTGCAAGCAAAGTGCTAAAGGATAAGAAGAATACTAACAAATGCAAAATACTAACAAAGTGCCTAGGGCTAACAAAAAACTAGAGGCTACACAAGCTAAATGCTAAGAAGCTAACTGCTAACAATAAGCTAAGGACTAATGAAAGGCTAACAAAGTGCTAAGGTCTAACAAGAGGCTAAAGGTTACAAATAGGCCATGGGCTAACACAAGCTAAAGACAAACAAAGTGCTAAGTTAGATAAAGGGCTAACAAAAAGCTAAGGGTTGACAAAGTGCCAAGGGCAATAGTAGCTCAAGGCTAACAAGAGTCTAACAACAGGCCGAGGACCTTGTTTTCTCCGATGTCGGATAGGCCTCGGGTGAAGAAGGTGGGGTGATATCATCATGGCGCGCCGCCTCAAAGTGGAGCTTTTTTGCCACATCGTGTTTCTGCTTCTTAGCCTTTGGGGCTTTAAACAAAAAAAAAAAAGGAGAACGTCATGCAAAGTAAGCTAATTCTGATTAGCTACTAAATTTTAATCGCAGTAACTCACTCTGAGTGCCGTCTTCACCGCGTTCTCCACCTTCAGCCATTTCTGTCGTACCCGATTTCGTTAGCACCAAGTCTCCGGACATGATGGCTTCTTCGAACGTCTGCATCTTCTCTTTTTCACTGCGGAGCTTGGAAACCTTGGCGTGGGAAGGAGGCATAGCTGCAAACGAGACATGTTAGATATAAGTCAAAGCTTTTTACAATACGCTTAAGTATGTTCCTTTACTTACAAGTTCCCAATTGCTTTGTTCTATACAAGACTAAGGGCTAAAAGAGGCTAACAAAAGCCTAAGGGGTAACACAAGACTAATAAGATTCCAACAGCTAATGATGGCTAACAAGAGGCAAAGTGCTAAGTCTTTAAACAAACCAAAGGCTAACAGGAAGGTAAATGCTAACCAGAGGCTACCACAGGCTAAAAACTAAAAGCTAAGCAAAACTTAACAGCGTTTAGAGCGAACAAGTCCCAGAAAAGAGCTAACAAAAAACAGAAAGGGCTCACAAGAGGCTAACACAAATCTGAAGGTTAAATTAATTAAGACTAACGTCAGCTAAAGGAAAGAGTCTCAGGGCTAACAAGAGGCTAATTGCTAATGAATATCTAAGGCTATTCGGTGGTTAAGAGGTTAACAAAAGCTGAAGGGCTAACAAATGCTAATGAGAGGCTGACAAGACTAAAGGGCTAAGAGCTAAAGAGAGACTAACAAAAGCCTTAGGGCTAACAAGACTAATAAGATTCCAACAGCTAATGATGGCTAACAAGAAGCAAAGGCAAAGTCTAAAAAAACTAAAGGCTAGCAGGAAGGTAAAGGCTAACAAGGAGCTAAAATGCTACAGACAGGCTAACAAAAAGCTAAGCATTAACAAAGGTTTATATCAAGTAGCTAACACAAACGGCTTAACAAAAATCTGAGACTTAAATTACTCATGGCTAACATGAGCTAAAGGAAAGCATCCAAGGGCTAACGAGAGGCTAAAAAAATACCAGCAAAAGCCTAAGGGTTTATGAGAGGCTAACAAAATGCTAAGCATCAACAAAGGGTTTTTAGCAAAAAAAATGGAAAGGGCTGATAAGAGGTTAACAAGAATCTGAGGGTTAAATTACTTATGGCTAACATGAGCTAAAGGAGCTCATGTTAGGGGATAACAGATAAGCCTAAGGACTAAGAAGAAGCTAACAAAGGCTAATGAGAACTAGAGAGAGGCTAACAAATGCCTAAGAGTTAAAAAAAACGTTGATAGCAAACAAGCACCAACAGGGAGCTAACACAATGCAAAAGGGCTCACAAGCTAAAGGAATGAGCTAAAGGGCTAACGATAGGCTTTGCAAGAGGGTAAGAGCAAACAAAAGGCTAAGGGCTACCAAAGTGCTAAGAAATGCTAAGAAGTAACAAGAGATTAAGGGCTAACAGGAAACTAAGAGCTAACAACTAACAAAGTGCTAAAAATGGCTAACAAGCAAACAAGTCCCAAGGCTAAGTGCTAACAAAATGCATAGGGCTTATAACTAATGGAAATAGCTCACAAGCTAAAGGAAAGAAGCTAAAGGCTAACAAGAGGCTTTGCAAAAGGATAAGGGCTAACCAACTGCTAAGGGATAACAAAGTGCTGATAAGAAGCCAAGGGCTAACACAAGATAAATACAACGTGCGAAGAGCTAACTCAAGGTTTCACAAGAAGCTGAGAGACAGCAGTGCTGCTGGGAGGTGTCCTGTGACGACCGATGGACTATCTACAAGATGGAGCTGCATGGTAGGTATGTCTCACAGAGCAACAAGATGCTAATAAAGTGTGTAACTGTAGAACTACAAAACCCAGCCATGTTGATATATATATATAAAAAAAGAAAGAAAAAGGAAAACACTACAAAAATGGCCACACCATGCATCCCTTCAAACTCACTTAATGTACTACGGTTCTATAAACAGTACATGGCTTCTGTAAGCAGACTTCTGAGCCCAAATTGCGGCAGGCTACATACATTGGCGCATTACTTTGTATAGTTATATGCTTGTATGGCCTACATAGGCTACCAATACATACCAAATTGGGATCAGAACCAGGAGGGTATTTCAGAAAGCAGGTTTAACAATTCTTGAGTTCAAATCTGCACTCTGGGTTGACCAATCCTGAACTGTCCAACTCAGAGTTGGTTGATAACGTTGATAAAGTTTAGTTCAGTCAACTCCGGAGGAGATACAAAGCCCTCATCAATGGAACACAGATAACACGGATCAGCACGGCAACGGGAGAAAAAAACAGCCTCAATCCTCGCACTTCAACCCAGTGGAGTTAGAAATAGGTGCTTATATATAATTCGAGCAAATATTTAGGAAACAAATAATACAGTAGCACAATAACGTGAGCTGGCGTGGCAAAAAAATGCTGCCTGAGTCAATGTTGTGAGTAATAACTGAAAAAAAGTTTTATTCCGAGTGTTTCACATATTTTATTTTACGTGTGTGCGCATGTTAATATTTATGGAACTAAAGGTGAAACACAAAATATAGTTCAAACAGGTAAGGTATAATATCATTACATGCAATCGTGATGTTGTTTAGCTACCCTACCTAATTAAATAATACTCAGTGGTAATGTCATATATGTAAGTAGCTAGTGAAATTTCCTAAAAGAGAAAAAAGCAAATTGTTCAGCCATTCCAACACTGACAGTATTTCATATTATCTATTTGAAAGCAACACCTACATGCCTTTATACATACAAGTCTCCCAATTTGTTCTTTGTTGGATGTGTTCGAATTTAACCTCCATTATAGCCAATAGAAAATGGCTGAGGGCCAATAAATAGGTGGTGGTCCAACACCTCTCACAGAGGCTGAAGAGATGGCCCTCATTCAAAACACTAGGTGACCTGTTGCTGAAGGCATCCCTGGAGGAAGCTCATCTGACCCAGCCACCCCCCAGGACCCAGTGGCCTACATAAGAGGGTAGTCATTCAAATTAAGGATATAAACTTAGCAGATTGCGTCTCTCACTGCTCTTCCATCTCCTGCATCAGCGATGTGGTCAGGATTTATATCAGGATTGGTCACTGGATGAGTGGGACATTGTCTGATCCCCAGTGGTTATCTCTACTCTGGCTCATGTCCTGCAGTGAGCCAAGTTATAACATTGCTGTGGGTCAGCATCAGGGCAAGGGGTCAGCAAATAGGGCTGGCAGGGGAACCTTCTGTCTGTAATGTCGCTGACGTGGGCTGTATCACATATGATCTTCACACTGCAGAACAGTAATTAACTGCAGTGGCTGTATTGTGATTTGTATTTCATTTGTAATGCAAAATTGCTATTATTTAGGCCTACCTGCACATTAATGTTGTGGGAAAACTTCCTATTCACTTAACCTTCATTTAGCAAAGAGTGCCATCTATGCGGCCACACTTGGAAACCCTAAAATCATATTAATATTAAAATCATATTAACTGATTCAAGTCTCAAAGCTTCATACTAAATAAATGACTTGTTGCTTAGACTGATACCTGAAATTCTGTGGGATTCTTAAATATGTTATCAAATATGTAAACCTGTCCATACCCTCCATTTCGGCCAAAACCTCCAGTTCGTCTGCAAACTGTTGCTCGAAATCGTCCTCAATCCCGTACATTTCGTCATATTCGTCCATCGTGGCCGGAATTGGTTCTTGTTAATTGTTTTTGTGCGAGCAAAAAATGTGTTAATATATTTTGTCAAGCGTTAATTAAAGAACTACATTGCGCGAAGACTCGGGTTTTCGCGCAAAAATATTCGTGGGTTTCGATACACATCCGGGTCATGTTCTAAGCTTCCCTCCCTTCCGCCTGTTTCGCTAGCACTGGTTGTTAGCATCGGTTGCTAGTGTAGCTAAAATGATTAACGAATAAATCTGACACGGTTACAAATAAAAATGCGAATAAAAATTGAAAAACACAGCATCTGCTTCTACACTTAAGACTGCCATTTAAACAAGCACTGGTGCTGTGGTGTTTTTATTATTAAATATTAAAAAACGCTTTCAAAAGTTCATCTTTCTTCTCCAAATATTACGACTTTATTCTTGAAATATTAAAACTTTATTCTCGACTTTATTCTTAAAATATTGTGACTTATTCTCAAATATTACGAAATTATTCTTAAAAATATTACTTTATTCTCATATATTATGGCTTTATTCTTAAAATATGATGAATTTATTCTTCAAATATTACTATTTTATCCTCAAATATTACGACTTTATTGTCCAAATAGTATGACTTTATTCTCAAATATTACAACTTTATTCTTAAAATATGATTAATTTATTCTCCAAATATTAAGACTTTAATATCTAAATATTACAACTTTATTCTTAAAATATTTCCACTTTATTTTTAAATATTATGACTTTATTCTTAAAATATTACAACTTTATTCCCAAATATTGACTTTATTCTTAAAATATTCGACTTTATTTTTAAAATATTATGACTTTATTCTCTAAATATTTTGACTTTATTCTTAAAATATTAAGACTTTATTCTCCAAATATTACGAATTTATTCTTAAAATATTTAGACTTTATTCTCAAAATATTAACATGTTATTCTTAAAATATTACAAATTTATTTTTTAAATATTAGGACTTTATTTTCCAAATATTATGACTGTATTCTCAAAAGATTATGACTTTATTGTTAAAATATTAGGATTTATTCTCAATATTACGACTTTTTCTTAAAATATTACGAATTTATTCTCAAATATTCCGACTTTATTCCTAAAATATTACTACTTTATTCTCCAAATGTTATGACTATATTCCTAAATTATGTCTTTATTCTCTAAATATTACAACTTTATTCTTAAATTATTATGACTTTGTTCTCAAATATTACGACTTTATTTTCCAAATATTGCGACTTTATTCCTAAAATATTACTACTTTATTCTGGAAATGTTATGACTATATTCCTAAATTATTACTTTTTTATTCTCTAAATATTATGACTTTATTTTCAAAATCCATCCAAAAACATTTTACTAGTGTCCAATTGTTTCCAGTGTCCAATAGGCAGTCGTACAGAAGTGTATCGCGTATAAATAAATTATACAGTATAAATCATCACTACGCCCTGAGAAAACAGAAGCTGATCTCAGATCTGCACTAAAGAAGCCACACTGTTATTGTTCCACGTGTTTCAATGTGACGTCCAGCTCCTTCTGAGCCCCGCCCCTCTCGCTTTGTGATTGGCTGGCTCTACTGTCACTCAGGTTAAAGACCGGGCTTACAATGTTGATTTCTCAGTCCGAGCGGCGTCACCTGTTCCGTCCTAAAACGCGGAAATGTCTATTATAATAACATGGGTGCGCTTTGAGTAAAGTTCTGCAGTAGGAGTGTGTTAAGTTGTTTCTGAATGGCCTCCCGGATCCTGGTTTTGTGTTTTTATCGGGGCGCGTTCATGTGAACTTCAGAACTTTTAACGCGGACGCGCATGATGGACAGGACGCGCTGTTTGTGGCTCTGCGTGCTCGTGTGTCTCGGTGGAACGGCTTATCGGGTACGAATATTATCCTTAACATCTTGTGTGTGTGTGTGTGTGTGTGTGTGTGTGTGTGTGTGTGTGTGTGTGTGTGTGTGTGTGTGTGTGTGTGTGTGTGTTGTCAGTAGCGGCTCACGTAAACGCGCGGGCGCAGCCGTACCAGTCTATTTTTGGTAGCGCGCGCGGGGTGCTGGGTGTCAGGAGACGCGTTATAACCGGTGACCCCTTTCCAAATCTCAGCGCCTTTCAAATTATCGACGGTTCCGTGCCATATATCACCTCTACAGAACCAGTGGAGTGTGACTGCACTTGACACGCGCGCGCACGCCGCACCAGCGGTTGTTCTGGAGCGGGAGCGCGCACGAGTAGAAAGCCTGTGTTGTTTTTGTTGTGTATTTGTATAGAGGCTCGTGGTATTTTGTGTGTGTGACAGTGAGAGAGATATGGCGTGACACATTGTGTCCGCATGTGATGCCACTGGGACTCGAACCTGGGTTGACCTGGAGTCGTCCTATATAAAGACAGACTTCCCTTTACCAAAAGCGTAAGAGCGTGTAAACCAAGGTTGAAATCAAGATATGAACCAAACTGAGTCAGACTGCGAACGAACAGACTGGGGAACGAAGGCTCAAACCCAGCACCCATAACGCATGAGGCTTCAACAAGGGGTTAAAATAGCAGGGGGAGTAATGGAAGAATTGCGACCACCTGCACATCGGGTGCCTGGAAACTAAATTTCTGGACCTTTGGTGACAGGAAACCAAATTTCTGGACTTTGCGTCCCAGGAAACCGTACATTTGAACCTTTGGTGCCAGGAAACTGATCGTCTGGACCTTTGGTGCTAGGAAACTGATCTTATGGACCTGTGATGCCTGGAAATTGAACGTCTGGACCTTTTGAACCCTGGAAACTGAGTGTCTGGACCTTTCGAGACGTTTGGACCTTCGGGTAAGGAAACCAAACGTCTGGATCTTGGTTCCTGGAAACTGAACTTCTGGACATTTAGTGCGAGGATCCCGAATGTCAGCTTCTTTGGTGCCTGGAAACCTTGCCTCGATGTAGACGGGGTACAAACCAAGGTGTGTCGAAATATGAACAAGTAGGGCTTAGGGGATGAAGGCTAGAACCCGGCACCCATATCGCCTGAAGGTTTTAACAAGGGGTTTAAATGGCAGGGTAGTAACGGGAGAACTGTGGACACCTATGTATCGGGGGGAGCGCTTGGGTGGTGAAGAGTTCTAATACGCTAGCTCACCATCGCAAAGACGTGGGTTCGAGTCACGACGGTGCCTTCCGAGCGAAAGAAAGAGGATTGTGTGAGTGTGTGTGTGTGTGTGTGTGTGTGTGTGTGTGTGTGTGTGTGTGTGTGTGACTCCCTGAGTAGGTGCTCATCGGTGTCGGCGGGGTGGGCGCTGAAACTGCGGGTTAGAAAGTGTGTGAAAGGAGTGGCTTGGGTTACAGAGGGACCGGGGCTTTTATGATTAATGAACCGTGAGCATTTCTATGCAGCACACACACACACGCACACACACACACACACATAAAGCGTCAGTGGACTAAGTGCTTATGATTTAGGTGTGTTCATGTAAATTGCACGTAAAGTAAACACTGTTATCCTAACGTTCGTGTGTGGTGTTTGCGTGTGTGTGTGCGTGTTGCGTTCAACTGCTGTGAGCAGGATTTCCCTGGTTGGTGCTCACCACAACACACACCGTAGAACACAGTGCATCTTCCTGGGTATCAGATATCCATTATTTTAAACGCTCTGTTGAAGTTTGTGTGTGTGTGTGTGTTGTGGGTGTGTGTGGTGGGTTACAAAGCGCTTTGTTTGGTTTGCGTTACATTAATACACACAACTTTTATTATTTGTTTTGACGATAAAATGACCTGGCCGATAAATTCAAAACTCAAAACTCGCCTCCATCAGTCCTCTAGATGATCAGTGTCCTACACTTGACCTGGGACAGGGAACCAGTCCCATACAGGAATGGTCCAAGGACAGTCGTATATGAAAAAGTTTTGGGCAACCCCCTGATAATTTTCCCATGATTTTTCTTTTTAATAAATCATTGTTGTCCAGATCAGCAATTTCAGGTAACTATTCATATAACAGATAACACAGTGATATTTGATAAGTGAAATGAAGTTAAAGGATTTTTACAGAAAGTTGTGCAGTAATTATTCAAACAAAATTAGGCAGGTGCATAAATTTGGGCACCCTTGTTCATTTGAATACCTTTAGTTAGCACTTATTATTGACCACAAAATTTGGTTTTGTAATCTCTTGACCCTTGATCTAACATACACAGTGAACAACTATGAGAAAGTGTTAGGTGCCCAACTGGAAGTTTTTTCTCCTCTTTGCACTTCTCTGAAGAGTGGCAACATGGGAAGCCCAAAACAACTCTCAAATGGCCTGAAACAAAGGTTGTTCACATCATGGTTCAGGGAAGGGGAACAGCCTCTCATCAGAGATTTTCAAAGCTGTCAGTTTCCACTGTGAGGAACATAGTGAGGCCAATGGAAGACCACAGCACAGTTCTGTTAAGTAAACTCCCGAAGTTGGCAGACCAAGAAAATCTCAGATAGTGCAGAGCAAAGGATGGTGAGAACAGTCCTAGTCAAGCCCAGACCACCTCCAAAGACCTCCAACCTCATCTTGCTGCCATGGTGTCACTGTTTCAATCGTTCACTATAACAGCCCGTTGCAGCACAAGGAGAGGTCTTGTATGGGAGAGTAATGCAGAAGAGCCTTTTTCTGCAGACACGCCACAAACATAGTCACTTTGAGTTTGTGCTACCAGCACATTTGGGACAATCCACTTCATTTTGGAATAAAGTGCTGTGTACGATAAACTAAATTGAGTATTTGGACATAACAAGGGCGTAAAAAGAACACAGCATCCCAAGACAACCTTGCTACCCACAGTCAAATTTTTTGGTGGCGGTTCCCATATGCTGGTGGGACTGTGTGTGCCAGTGCAGGTACTAGGAATCTTGTTAAGTTGAGGTCGCATGGAATTCCAGTTAATATCTCCAGATTCTTTGGAACAATGACAAAGTTGCACCGAGGCCAACGACCCCAAACCCTGCTTCAAAATCTACTAAGGCAATTCATGCAGAGGAACCAGTACAACGTTCTGGAATGGCCATCTTCAGTCCCCAGACATGAATATTAACTGAAAATGTGGGCGTCCCTGCTCGGAAACCATCAAACCTGACGAACTAGAGATGTTTCTAAGAAGAATGGTCCAAAGCAACCTTCAAACCATAATCCAGAACTGGAAGCTGTAGGAAGCTTTTATCGGCTGTTTATTTCTACAAAAGGGATCTACTATATTGAATGTAATTTTTTCTGTTTGGGGTGCCCAATGTATGCACCTGCCTAATTTTTGTTTTGAATAATTACTGCACACTTTTCTGTAATCCTTTAAACTCATTTCAATCACTTCTCAAATATCACTGTGTTCATCTGCTATATGATATATTTAACTCAAGTTGCTGATCTGAACAACCAATGATTTATAAACTAAAATCATGAAAATTATCAGGGGTGCCCAAACTTTTTCATACGACTGTACCTGTCTGGACTTTCAGTGACTGGAAACCAGACGTCAGGACTTTTTGGTGCCAGGACACTGAACGTCTGGACCGTTTCTCCCTAGAAACTGACCTGAAAACCAAATGTCTGGACCTTCGGTACCTAGAATAGACACTGAATGTCTGGATATTCTGTTCCTGGAACCCGAATGCCTGGACCTTCAATACCTGGAAACCGAATGTCTGTACATTTCAGTGCCTGAAAACTGATCTTCTGAACGTTTTGGGGCCTGGAAACCTCACGTCTGGACCTTTGGTGCCTGGAAACTGAACCTCTGGACCTTCGGTGTCTGGAAACTGATCTTCTGAATGTTTTGGTGCCTGGAAATGGAACGTCTGGACCCTTTTGTGCCATTAAACCGAACATTGGCTCCTTCGGTGCCAGGAAACTGAACTACTGGACTGACTGAAAACCAAACATCTGGAACTTTGGTTTCTGGATACTGAACTTATGGACCCTCGGTTTCAGGAATCTGAATTTTTGAATCTTTTGAAGCCTGGAAACTAAACATTTGGACTCTTGGTGCCTTCAGTGTCAAGAAACCAGATTTCTGGGTGTTGTGGCTCCTTCAGTGCCAAGAAACTGAACTTTTGGACCTTTCAGTGCCTGGATACTGAACCTCTAGACCTTTTGATGCCAGGAAACTGAACTTCTAAACGTTTGGTGCCTGGAAGTCAAACTTCTGGACCTTCAGTGTCTGGAAACAGAGCTTCTGGACCTTCGGTACCTGGAAACCAGACTCCTGGACCTTCAGTGCCAGGAAACCAGACTTCTGAGTCTTTTGGTGCTTGGAGACTGAATATTGGCTCCTTTGGTGCCAGCAAACTAAAGTCTGGATCTATGGTGCTCTGAAAAAGAATGTCTGGACCTTTCATTGCATGGAAACTGAACATCTGGACCTTCAGTGCCAGGGAAACTGAATGTCCTTAACCTCCGGTGCCTGGAAACTGAACTACTGGACCTTCGGTGCCTGGAAACTGACCTTCTGAAAATTTTGGTGCCTGGAAACGGAATGTCTGGACCGTTTGGTGCCTGGAAACCGAACTTCTGGACCATTGGCTGTAAAGTGAGACATAGACAGGGCACCAGTCCCGTACAGGGCATGGCACCTGGAGGAAACTTCTAATGTGGTTGGATAAACTGTTTTCTTTTTCTCTTTGTCTCAGTGTGAAGGTGCAAGCTCCGTCACCCTGCCTGAGTCTCTGCTCTTCGTCTCCACTCTAGACGGGAGCTTGCATGCCATCAGCAAACAGACGGGGGACATCAAATGGACACTGAAAGAAGGTGTGTGAGCACAAGTCAAACATAATATTGTGTACCATTTATGATCATGACCTCGTATTTATTTATTTCTTTCTCCATCAGATCCCATCATCCAGGTTCCAGTTTATCTTCCAGAGTAAGTCTCCTCTCCTCTCCTCTCCTCTCCGGGGTGGGCGGGGTTTTCAGTATATAGGAATCAGATTGTCACAGAAGGGTGGCCCTGGTTTGGGTGGCATGACCAAAGACTGAGCAATCCCAAACTGAAAAGAATAGGAGAGGTCGAACACACAAACAAAACCGGTATCCTGGACTTCATGTGCCTAGAATCCAGGGGACAATCGAAGTTCTGGACTTTCAGTGCCAGGAAACCAAATGTCTGGACCTTTAGGAACCAGGAAACCAGACATCTGGACTTTCAGTGCCTGGAATCCCGATGTCTGGACCTTTGGTCCAAGGAAACTGTATTTTTTAGACATTTTGGTCATGTAAATTGAAGTCTGGACTTTTGATTCCTGAAAACTCAATGTCTGGAGTTTTTGGTGTCTGGAAACTGATTGTGTGGGACCCTTCAGTGCCAGAATATCTAGTCCTGGCTTTCAGTGCCTGGAAGCCAGACATTGACCTTCAGTGCCAGAAACCGAATGTCTGGAGTTTTAAGTGTCTAGAACCTGGCATCTGGAAATTGGTGCCCTGGACACACCAGAAGATTGGACTTTTCAGTGCCTGGGAAACCCAGATTTCCTGGATCTTCCTGTGCCTAAATCTAGGGGTTTTTCTGGGTGCAAGGAAGCCAAATATCTAGACCGTCGGTGCCTGCACACGGGAACATCTGGACCCTCTTGGTGCCTGGAAACCGAAAACCTCTTGGAGCTTTCGTGCCAGGAAACTGAACTCCTGGAGTTTTTTAGGTGTGTGGAAACTGGACGTATGGGACATTCAGTGCCAGGAACCAAATGTCTAGACCTTCGGTACCTGAAAGCTGAACTTGTAGACTTTTGGTGCATAGAAGCTGAGCGTCTGGATCTACACTGTCTGGAAACCAATCGTCTGGACCTTTTGATGCCTGGAAACTGAACGTCTGGATCTTTGGTGCCAGAATACCAAAGTTCTGGACTTTCAGTGCCAGGAAAATAAATGTCTGAACCTTCAGACATCAGGGTTTGAATTAGTTGTTATTTCCTACATCCTCAATAGAGGGCGCTTCAGCATTTAAAATGTGAAGCTTCAAACTTGCAGGTTTATTACAGTAATATGACACAATGTTATTCACATAAACTCAACACAACAAAAGAGTGTGTGTGTGTGTGTGACTCTACCAGACCAGGATTCCTTCCTGACCCCAACGATGGAAGCCTGTACGTGTTAGGAGACAAACATAAGCAGGGCCTGATGGTGAGTTGTGTGTGTGTGTGTGTGTGTGTGTGTGTGTGTGTGTGTGTGTTTGTGTAATAAAAAGGCCATTGTCTCTGCGCAGAAACTGCCCTTCACCATTCCGGAGTTGGTCCAGTCATCTCCATGCAGGAGTTCAGACGGCATCCTGTACACAGGTAATGTCCCTAGTGGAGACCGTGCTAATGACCGGCCTCGAGGAGGCACCAGCTGTGTGATTTCACCGTGTGTGTGTGTGTGTGTGTGTGTGTGTGTGTGTGTGTGTGTGTGTGTGTGTTGTGCAGGTAAGAAGCAGGACACGTGGTTCGTGGTGGACCCTCAGACCGGGGAGAAACAGACCAGTTTAAGCACATCGTCCTCCGACTCCATCTGTCCGTCGGCTCCTCTCCTCTACATCGGACGTACAGGTCAGCATGGGTCAGATAGCGACTAGCGTTTATGGGTAATCAGTAATGAACCCCCCCCCCCCCAGGACAGAGTCAAGGACGACTGGAACGGAACCTTGAGTCAGGGAAGTCCAGGACAGACTGCCATGAGGGACGTTCAGGATGGAACCCAGTGTTAAGGAAGGCTAAGACAAAACCCTGAGTAAAGGAAGAATTGGCTGGGACCTTGAGGCAGGGAGCTCCAGGTCAGAATCTTAATTCAAAGAAGGTTGGAATGCAACCCCAAGTTATGGAAGACTGTGACTTAGAATGTACCTGAATCGGGCCAGAGCACGAATGGGGAGGGGGGACAAACGCGCTCTGGCCCGCACTCACACTAGCCTCACACAGAAACGCTCCGGCGCGCTTTCGTCATCACCATGCTCGCTCGCGCAGCACACTTCATGTTTGTACATATGATCGGGTAATCACATACGTTTTTGCCGTTCTTAGCTTTCGTTTTGTGCGCGCTGTGTAGCTGCCTCCGTAAGCACCAGATGCCGAAAAATAGTTCATCATCAGTACATTTATTATAAGGCTATTTAGGGCTGTGTGTCAGCGCGAACAAAGTGAAATAAAAAAGCCCTGTATTACCCGATCACATATGTACAACAATGAGGTGCGCTGTGCAGTGTGAGCGCATCTGTGATGAAGAAAGCGCGATTGGGAGCACTCACACTAGCCAAACGAACGGTTCGAATTGCCTAGTGTGAGTACACCCTAAGTCTAGGAAGGCTTGGATGGAACCTCAAGCCAAGGAAGTCTAGGACCTGGACAAAAACCCCAGGTCAAGAACGGCTTGGACACAACTCCCGAGTCAAAGAATGCTTTGCTTTGGCTGAGGGAAGTCAAGTACGTTCAGGATGGGACCCAGAGAAAAGGATGACCAGGATGGAACCCCAAAGTCAAGGAAGGCTTGACTGGCACCTTGAATCAGGGACAGAGCGTAAAGTCAAAGACATTGGGATGGAACCACAAGTCAAGGACAGCAGGGACAGAACCTAGAGTCAAGGATGACCAGGACGGAACCCTAAGTCAAAGAAGGTTGGGGTGGAACCCCAAGTTAATCGATGACTGGGACAGATACCCCAAGTCAAGGAACGCTGAGATGGAAGGACATTCAGGATGGAACCCTGAGATAAAGAAGGCTGAGATGGAACCTCAAGTTAAGGAAGGCTCAGACGGAACCTAGAGACGAGGACGACCAGGATGGAACACCAAGTCAAGTAAGGTTGGGAACACAACCCCAACTCAAGGACAACTGAGGTGGAACCCCTGAGTGAGATTAGATCTGGACAGAACTCCCAGATCAAGAATGACTGGGACAGAACCCCGAGTCAGAGTAGACATGGATGGGACCCTAAGTCAAAGAAGGTCAGGACACAAGCCCAAGCACATGCCTGACCAGGATGGAACTCCTGAGTCAAGGAAGGCTAGGACAGAGTGCTAAGTTAAGGATGTTTGGAAGGTAACCCAGAGAAATGGAAGGCCAAGGAGGAACCTGAAGTCAAGGATGGAACCACAAGTCAAGGAAAGCTGGGACAGAACCTAGACTCAATAATGACCAGGAGTTAACCCTAAATCAATGAAGGTTGTCATGGATGACCGGGACAGATCCCCCAAGTCAAGGAAGGCTGCTATGGAACTCCGAGTCAAACCAGCACATCCAGTCAAGGACATCCAGAATGGAACCCTGAGGTAGGGAATGCTGAGATGGAACCCAGCGTCAAGAAAGGCTTGGGAGCCTTGAGTCAGGGAAGTCCAGGACTGAGCAAAGACTCAAGGATGTTTGGGACAGAACCTGGAGTCAGGGAAGACCAAGGTGCAAGTCAAGGAGGAATGGGATGGAACCGGCTTCGAGTCATACCAGTGCCTTGTATTCAGATTGGGCCCTATTGTGGTTGAGTCCTGGCAGCGACCCCAACTAAACTCTTCAATGGACTGGCACACCGTTCCCATGCCCCTGGGTTAAGCTTCAACCCTATCAAGGAGAAGTGGGGTTAAAACAGGGGTTTACCTCATGTGCCCCAGACCCAGAACCCATTACCGACCAATGACGAGTTTAAGTAACCAGCAGCGCCCTCAGGTTATTCTCGACTGGGTGTGCATGCAAAACAATCATTGTTTGTAATCCTTGTGTACGCAGAGTATATGATCACCATGTATGACACCAAGACGCAGGAACTGCGGTGGAACGCGACCTACAACGACTACTCTGCCCCATTCTACGACGACCAAAAATACGACTATAGTAAGTTCCATCAGAACAGGTACATCTTTAGGGAAATGCTTCAAAATTCCGTGGGTGAGGTCCGGACTGTCTAACTGGCCTTGCGTGTTTGACAGAGATGTCGCACTTTGCGTCGAGCAGCGATGGCCTGGTGGTGACAGTCGACCGCGACTCAGGCGACATGCTGTGGATGCAGAAATTTGACACACCCGTCGCTGGGTTCTACCTGTGGACCCAGGACAGCCTTCGGCGACTGCCCCACCTGAGCGTGGCCACCGAAACCCTGCGCTATCTCACGTTTATGGCGCAGAGCACGCAGTCGCACAACATGCGGTGGACCTACCAGTTCACCCAGGAGCAGCACAGCACCAAGACCAAGCTCGTGTAAGTCATGCAGCTTAAAGAATATGTCATCAAGAACATAAAATATATCAATGTATAGACTAGTTTCAGAAGACTTCCGAAACATCCCTGAGCTGTTGTGTGAAATAATAAGAGCTTACTTTGCTTGTGCGTGTGTGTGGTCCTTTGCAGTCCCACCCTGTATGTCGGCAAGATGGACTCTCACCTCTATGCCTCCACTTCTCTGGTTCACGAAGGAGTTGCCGTTGTTGTAAGTCCTTCCTTGAAGTCGCCCTTGAAAGCCCGTGATGTTTTAATTGGCGTCCAACTTGATTATTTCCTCGTTACTTCAGCCTCACGGCCTCACCCTTGCACGGATCGAGGGCCCAACCACGGCGGACGTGACAGTGGGGAACAGCCGGAGCGAGTGTGAGATCACGCCTAGCACTGACGTCAAGTTTCCGCCCGGAAGCACCAACCCCCTGCAGAACCAATGGCTGCTCATAGGTTCGGTCCACAGGCTCACACTCAGATTTACAGACCTACTGTACCTCTGTGATCAGGCAGATGGCAGTATGCTCTTGGTAAACAGGTGGCCAATAACATGTCTTAATTGTGTGTGTGCGTGCGTGTAGGCCATCACGAAGTTCCTCCTCTGGCCCACACCACCATGTTGAGAGACTTTCCAGAAAATCTGCAGCGCTCTGGTGACGTCATCCCCCCTCGAGGTTCTTCCCCCTCGTATCGACCGGGGTCTCACTCAGTGAGTTTCTCACACACACACACACACACACACACACAGGCAGAGTGTGTTTAAAGGTATAATATGTTTAACGTAAACATAAGAGTAACTAAAGAGCTCAGCTCCAATCCTTCGAAGGCACGCCATCTTGCCAGAGTTTTGATAGCTGAGAGAGTCCGAGGGTGTGGGGCAGGAGAGTCCGAGGGCGTGGGGCAGCAGGGGAGGGCGTGGGGCAGCAGGGGAGGCCGAGGGCGTGGGGCAGGAGAGACCATTTGGTTATTGTTACGCTGTATATTTGGTTTATACAATAACCCAAATGCTCCTAACCTGTCATTCTGACATGTTCCCCCAGTTGCCCCCTATAACGGATCAGAGCTCTTCGCCCATGCTGCCCAGCTCTTTGACCCCAGACCACATGGCCTTGGCGCTGGTGACGCTGATGTTGGCTTCATGGCTGGCTTACGTGTTCATCTACAGACGAGTGAGTGTGTTTAGGGTTTCCCTTTCTCTTTTAATTTTACATATTTAGTATTTTGGTACTCCACCAATCCACAGTAAGGAGGACATTCCCCAGGAGTCCGGACCTTAATCCTGTAGAGTTTAAGCAGCACTTTCTGTTGTTGTTTTTTAACCAGGAGGCCAAAAAGCCTCTGAAGACGAAGACCCTTGTCAATTCCAGACCCCTGACGGACAACACCCTGTCAGACTAGTCAGATATTCCCACAGAATGACCGTTTGCCATCTTCATCGACCCTAAGCTCAAGCCGCTTTGCGGCTCGGAGAAGCAAGCCCCTCTCGTTCAATAACCTCGGCTTTCCGCTCGAGCCCCTACTGAGTCGACGTCGTTTCAAGCAATTCGCGCGACGCAGAGGGAGAAACTCGCTCTCTGCCTTCTACCCCTTAAAGTTCCGGTAAACCCTTAAGACCCCTTGTTAGCGTCTCATTACCTGTAGCCACTGATTAGCTTTAGCTTGGTTAGCCCTCCGTGTTTTGTTTGCCATCGTTGTAACCTTTTGGTTAGCACTTAGCCCCCTAAGCCTCTTATTATTTTTTTTTTTTTGTTAGCACTAACCTTTAGGTTATGGTCAGCATGAAGCGTCACTTGGTGCCATTAGGGGGGCTTCTGTGTTAGGCCATATCACTTGGTAGTCCCCCCTGTATGTTTGTGTTAACCTTTAGTATTTTTTGTTAGAGATGTATCCTCTTTTTAGCCTTTGGTTAAGCACTTACTGAACTTGTAGCCTTATCTTATCTTAGCTACCCCAAGCCTTTTTTTTTTTGTTAAGCAACGTAGCACTTGTTAGCCCTTAGCCTCATTTGAGCCATTTTCTTGGCACTTTGTGAAGTTTTTAGCCTATAGCTTGTTTTTTACCCCTAGCCCTTGTTTGTTAGCATCTTTTTAGTCCCCTAGCCTCTTATTAGTTTTTTTTGTTGTTGTTGTTAGGCCGTTTATGTTTAGCCTGTAGCCACTTGTTAACATTTAGTTTGTTAACCCTAAGCACTTGGTTATCACTTATTCTTGTCTTAGCCCATACCTGCTTGTTAGCCTTGTGTAAGCCATTAGCTTTTTGTTTGCCTTCTGTTAGCCCTTAGAATCTTGTTAGCCATTAGGCTAACATTTAAGCACTTGTTAGCCTTTAGCTTATGTTAAATGTTATGTTAATTCTTAGTATTTTGTTAGTCCTTGGCCTCTCTTTAGCCTATGGTTGGTGCTTGCTGACTTGTCAGACATTAGCTCGTCTTAGCCGCAAGGGTTTTGTATGTCTTCCTTTATTCCTTATAATATTCCTTATTCCTAAGAATATCCTTAGTGTTTTTCTAGCATTTTGCCATTGTTAGCCTTTACCTTTTAACTCCTAGCACTTTGTCAATTTATATTATTAGCCTTTTTTAGCATTTACCAACTTGGTAAGCTTGTGTTAGCCCCCAGTCTTTTGTTGGTCTCTTGGCCCCTTGTTAGCTTCTTTTTAGCCTGTAGCTGCTTTGTATGTGTTAGCCTTTAGTGTGTTAGACCTTAGTACTTTGTTAGCAAGTGTTATTTAGATAGAGATGTGATTTTTGGCCAAACTCTCATCTACAGTGTCTGTGTGTTGCAGACGTCGTACCTGAGGTTGTGGAAGTCGGTAAAATCTCCTTCAGGCCGTCTGAAGTGCTGGGACACGGGACAGAGGGAACGTTTGTGTTCAGGTGACTGCATCCGTACGCTGTCATTACTGTCTTGTCCTGTGCGTACCGCTGACTATGTATGTGTGTTACAGGGGTCACTTTGACGGCCGTCACGTGGCGGTGAAGCGCATCCTGCCCGAGTGCGTGGAGTTCGCCGAGCGCGAGGTGCAGCTGCTGCGTGAATCGGACGAGCACCCCAACGTCATCCGCTACTTCTGCACCGAACGCGACCGCCAGTTCATCTACATCGCCATCGAGCTCTGCTCTGCCACCTTACAGCAGGTCTCTCTGTGTGTGAGTGTGTGTGTGAGTGTGTGTGTGAGAGAGAGAGAGAGAGAGAGAGACAGACAGACAGACAGACAGACAGACAGACAGACAGACAGACAGATGGCACAGTCCAGGGGTGCCCCCGTTATCTTCTCATGGAAGAAAACCGCTGATGAATCAAAGTCCAGAGCTGTGTCCACATTCACTCCCTGTTCCCTATACACAGTGGGGCAAAAAAGTATTTAGTCAGCCACTGATTGTGCAAGTTATCCCACTTAGAAAGATGAGAGAGGTCTGTAATTTTCATCATAGGTACACTTCAGCTATGAGAGACAAAATGAGAAACAAAATCCTGGAAATCACATTGTAGGATTTTTAAAGAATTTAATTGTAAATCATGGTGGAAAATAAGTATTTGGTCACCCACAAACAAGCAAGATTTCTGGCTCTCACAGACCTGTAACAAAACTTTACTTCTTTAAGAAGCTTCTTCTGTCCTCCACTCGTTTCCTGTATTAATGGCACCTGCTTGAACCTCCTTATCTGTATAAAAGAACACCTTCCAACCAGCCATCAAACATCAACTCCAAACTCAACCAATGGCCAAGACCAAAAGAGGCTTTTCGAGGACACCAGGAAAAAATTGTAGACCTGCAGCCAGGCCGGGAAGCGTGAATCTACATAGGCAAGCAGGTTGGTGTGATAAATCACTGGTGGGAGCAATTGGTAAGAAAATGGAAGGAAATACAAGACCATTGATAATCTCCCTCGATCTGTGGGGCTCCACGCAAGATCTGCATCCCCCGTGTGGGGGCCAAAGTGATAATGTAAAGGTGACAACATCCCAACGACACGGAGGGACCTGATGAATGACCTGCAGAGAAGCTGGGACGAAGTAACCAGGTTACCATCAGTAACACTACGCCGAGAGGGACTCAGATCCTGCTGCAGTGCCAGGCTTGTCCCCCCTGCTAAGCGTACATGTCCAGGCCTGTCCTGAAGTTGCCAGAGACATATGGATGATCCGAAGGGATTTGGAGAATATCGTGTGTCATATGAACCACAATAGAAGTTTTGGTAAAACTTCACTCCTCGTTTTGGAGGAAGAAGACTGCTGAGTTTGCATCCCAAGAACCCCATACCTAACTAGTAAGCATGGGGGTGGAACCATCATGCTTTGGGGCTGTTTTTTTCTGCAGAGGTGACAGGGACAACGCTGAATCCCGTGTAAGGGAACAGAAAGAACGGGGCGCAATGTATTGTGAGGATTTAAAGCCAACCCTCTTCCATCAGTGAGCACATTGAAGATGTACGTGCTGGGCTTCCACATGACAAATGATCCAACACTCCGCTCGGGCAACGAAGGAAGTGGGTCTGGTAAAGCATTTCCAAGGTCCTGGAGTGCCTAGCCCGTTCCAAACCTCAAACCCCATAGACATTTGTGTGAGGTAGTTGGAAGTCTGTGTTGCCCCAAAACATCACTGCTCTAGAAGGAGATCTGCATGGAGGAATGGGCCAAAATACCAGCTACAGTGTGTGCCAACCTGGTGAAGACTTACAGGAAATGTTTGCCCTCTGTCATTGCCAACAAAGGTTATGTTACAAAGTATTAAGTTGAACTTTTGTCATTGACCAAATACTTTTTTTTCCACCATAATTTACAATTCAGTTCTTTAAAAATCCTACAATGTGATTTCCTGGATTTTTTTTTTTTCTCATTTTGTCTCTCATAGTTGAAGTGTACCTATTATGAAACTTACAGACTTCTCTCATCTTTCCAAGTAGGAGAACTTGTGCAATAAGTGGCTCACTAAATATTTTTTTTGCCCCACTGTAGTTACTGTTTAGGCTGGCTGCCATTTTGTGAAACCGTAATCTAATTCCCTGGTAGGGAAACTACATTACCCATAAATCACTTTCAATGCATTACACAACCAACGCTCACGTTTCTCAACCCGAAACGAAAGCCTCTCGTTAACACTTAGCTTCTAGATACCCTTTAGCCTTTCGTTCCCCATAATAATATAATTGTAAGCAAAAAGCACTTTGTTAGCTTCTTGTTAGTCCACAGCCACTGGACTATGGGGGCAGAATCAGAGCGTGCTTTAGTTTTTACTGTACATAAAGTGAACGATGACGTGTGTTTGAGTGGTTTGTTTTTGTTTTGTTTACAGTATGTTGAGGATCCTAGCTGTCTGTATTCCACACTTGACCCAGTGACTCTTCTGGAACAGACCATGTGTGGACTAAATCATCTGCACTCCCTTAATATTGGTGAGAAAGAGAGAGAACATTTTGGGAATATACATAAATCCTTCTGGCTACTGCAATCACTTTACATTTATTCTGTCTCGTACCAAAAGATTGGGATATTGGAACACAAACCTACATGTGGCCAAAAGTATTGGGACACAAACTATATGGCTAAAAGTAAAACTGAATTTTTGAAGTTCAAGACAGCTTGCATCATGTTGTTGACTGACTACAGGAATATGTGTATCAGTTCACAGGGATTTAAAACCTAGGAACATTCTCCTCTCGGCTCCGGGAGCGCTGGGCCGAGTGCGGGCCCTCATCTCGGATTTCGGCCTGTGTAAGAAGCTCCCGGACGGCCGTCGTAGCTTCAGCCTGCGCTCGGGAATCCCCGGGACCGAGGGCTGGATCGCACCCGAGTTACTGACCGAAAGCAACAAAGCTAACCCCGTACGTAACGCTAACAGGTCACGACATTAAGACCGATGGATCGAGCTAATGATCTGTTTGGTACCTCAGACGAGCGCTGTGGACGTGTTTTCAGCCGGCTGCCTGTTTTACTACGTGGTGTCCGGGGGGCAGCACCCGTTTGGTGACACCCTGCGGCGCCAGGCCAACATCCTTTGCGGGGCGTACCACCTGGAGTACTTCATGGAGGATAAACACGGTGCGTCCCGCGTTTTTTTCTATCATGTGGTAAAGGTACGCTGCTTTAAACGTGGTGTTTTGCGTGTTTTTTTTTTTTTTTAGAGGACGTGATCGCCAAGAATCTTATAGAAAGGATGATCAGTCCAGACCAGGAGTTCCGTCCTTGCACAGCTCTGATTTTAAAACATCCATTTTTCTGGAGTCCCGATAAGCAGCTGCAGTTCTTCCAGGTTTGTATGAACAACATTTCTAGCAGCCCAAAATTTCTAGCCAAAAGTATACTCAGAGGGCCTTTTAGATTAAAGAAGCACTTTGATGCCCTCTTGTGGTCGTGTGCATGGCAGGACGTGAGCGACCGCATCGAGAAGGAGGCCATGGATAGTGCCATCGTGCTCCGTTTGGAGCACTCGGGTCGTTCGGTGGTCCGGACCAACTGGAGGATGCACATTTCAGCGCCCCTACAGGCCGGTCAGTGAAAATTACACGAGGAAATTAAAGAGCATTCCTCGGCATCTCTGGGCTTAGGCCATTTGTTCGTCTTTCTTGCAGATCTGAGGAAATTCCGGACGTACAAAGGAAACTCCGTTCGAGATCTGCTCAGAGCCATGAGAAATAAAGTGAGTGTGAGAAGAGGAGGGGGAAAAAAAATAAGAAATCTGTGGGTGGGGGAGTATGGGGTCAGCTCCCGAATTATTGGCGCCGTGGGTAAAGAAACTCGGAAATCGGTACAAAGAATGAAACGGAAAACAAATATGATCAAAGAAAGACAAGAAGGTGAAAAGAAGTGAAGGAAACAGAATGCAGATAAAAACAAAAAAGGGAGAAAGAAAATAAGACTTGAATTATGAAAGAAAACATCAAGACACAAAAACACAAAAAAAAAGAAGCGAAATGTAGATACAAACAAAGAACGACAGTAAAATAAAAGGATGCTACAGAAAGAGAGAGAAAAGGAAGACCTGAATTATGAAAGAAAACAAAGACAAAAACAGAAAACAAATACAAAGAAAAAGGAAGCTACAGAAAGAAGAGAAAGAAAGAACAAGAAGAAAAGGACATTAATTATGAAAGAAAAGAAAAAGAATGAACAAGAGAAAGAAAAAGATCCAAAGAATGAGACAGGACAAATAAAAACAAAGACAGACAGAAGGGTAAAAGGAAGCTAAAGAGAGAAAGAAATAAATAAAAAGTAGAAATGAAAGGAAAACCAAACTGAAAACAAATACAATCAAAGAAAGGTGAAAGCACGTGAAAGAAAGAAAAGGCATGAATTATGAAAGAAAAAGTAAAAACAAAAAAAACTAGACATGAAATAAAACAAGGAAGTTGACAGAAAGAAAGAAGGAAAGAGCAAAAGAAAGGAGAAAAGAATGAAACAAGACAAATACAAACAGAAAGGGAGAGAGGTAAAAGGAAGCTAACGAGAGAAAGAAAGAAAATGAAAGCAAAAGAAAAAAGAAAAGAATGAAACAGAAAACAAATACAATCAAAGAAAGGTAAAATGAAGTGAAAGAAGAAAAAGAAAATACGAATTATGAAAGAAAAATAAAAACACAAAAGAAAAAAAACATGAAAAAATGAAACAGAAAACAAATACATTCTAAGGTAAAATGAACCTAAAGAGAGACAGAAAGAGGAAAAAAGCAAGCAAGCAAAAGAAAGAAGAAAAGAATGAGAGAGAACACAAAAAGAGGAAAGAAACAACCAGAATGCAGATTTCAACAAAGAGAAATATGAAAGAAAAGAAAAATAATATTAAAAAAAAAGAAAGGAGAAGAAGAAAATAGGAAAAGGAAAAGTAGATACAAATTCTGAAGGAAAATAGATAAGGAAATACAGACACAAAGAAAGAAGTAAAGAACAAAAGAACACAAACGTAAAAAAGTGAAACAAACGATGATGCAAATACAAACAAAGAAAGGGAGAGAGGTAAAAGAAGTGACAGGAAAAAAAGAAAAGAAGGAAGAGGAACAAGAAAAAACAGTGCATGTCCTGGTGGGGAATTGGGCAGGTCCAGCTGGGGGATATTTTGGCAGTGAATGAAGACAGACTCCAGGAGGGGTCGCCCACCAAAGATTACTCCAAGACCAAGATGTGTAATAGTCCAGGATTTGACAAAGGGACCCAGGGACTAAGCAATTAAAGGTCTTCCTCACACTTCCCCCATCTTTACCATTTGGCCTACCTGTTTGCTATAAAATTTTCAGCAGGTCGGTATTTAACAGACTTAAACCCTTGTGTGTGTTCTGCAGAAGCACCACTACCACGAGTTGCCCCCTGAAGTCCAGGCGACGCTTGGCGAGGTCCCGGAAGGCTTCGTGGCGTACTTCACCTCCCGTTTCCCACGGTTGCTGCTGCACACGCACTCCGCGCTAAGCATCTGCGCCCCTGAGAGGCCGTTCCACCCCTACTACCACCACTGAGCGCCAAAGGGCGGTCGGATTACTGCAGGACGAGCCCTTCGCGCTCCTACCAGGTGGAACTGCTGATGGGCTCTAAAACGGACGGCCCGAAAATGGAGGCTTTGCTTTATTTAGCGTCATTAGTGTGCTGTCGGGGACACCATTCAGAGGGGGAGAGGCCTTCTAAACGCCGCTTAGGACACAAGTTCGCCGTCCTTGCAGTGGCCCCGAATAGGAAGGATTGCACTTTACAGGGGGTTCCAGGTTTACACACTAAGTCAGGGCTAACACAAGCTAAGCTAAGGAAAAAAAAAAAAGAATATACAGCTAAAACTATGCCATGGTGACGGAGGCAAACCAGGAGGGATAACGGTCTACAAAATGTAAGGTCTACAGGAGACTAACACGGGAAGCTATGGAAGAAAGATCATGATGGACTAATAAGGAGCTAAGTGGTTATATACTGGCTAATGGCAGAATCTGGCGTCGGATAAAAAATGAGAGGCTTCTTGTGAGATAAAGGCTGATCCCCATTTCAGGGGCTGCATCCTTCGGAGGCTACATTGAAGACCGATTGCATCATAGCGGCGCGCCTAGGCTGTTCCATTTCGAATGCTCCTTCGTATGCAGCCGACAAATTCGGTCTACATTTCCCTGAAAACATAGAATACATCCGATGTATCCTACGCGACCTAAAACATCCCGAGGTGCATTGCACATGAGGGGAACTTGGGGACATCGGAACGGTTGGCTGAGGAATATACATTATTTAAATGAGGACAGGAACAGTGGTTCTGTGACACAAACAGGAAATCCAAGGCAGAGTAGATTGTCTCACTTGCAGTGGTCTACCCAGCCTTCCAAGGACATGCCTTCATAGACCGCATCCTTCAAAGGATGCAGCCCCTGAAATGGGATTCACCCAAAGTGTTCAGGGCTAAAAGTAAGCTAAAAGATAAAGGCTAACAATGAGATAAGTGATAATTACTGGCTAAAGGCTAACATGGTGCCAACAGCTAAGATCTGGCTTAGGGGGAATGAGAGGCTAACTGGTAGATAACCACTTACAAAATGTTAAGGGCTAACAGGAAGCTAAGTGCTACCTACTGGCTAATGGCTAACATATGGTGAAGAGGTAAATGAGAAGCTAACTGGCAGATAGTGTTAATGGCTAACAAGAAGATAAGGGGCAGAGGCTAACAGGGAGATAAGTCCAAGCTACTAGCTAAAGGCTAACAGGATGACAACACCTAACACCTGGCTTAGGGGTAATGTGAGATAACTGCTTATAAAGTGTGAAGAGATGGCAGGAGACAAACAGGAAGCTAATGGTAAAGGCTAACACTTGGCTAATTGTGAGATAGCTCTTAATACTTTGTAAGCAGTTAACAGGAAGCTAAGAGGGAAAGGCTAATGATGGGCTAATGGAGCTAAGTGCTAACTAGTGGCTAGCAGCTAACATTTGGCTAAGGGGTAATGAGGGGCTAACAAGTATTTAAGGGGAAAAGGTGCCACTAACAAAGTGCTAAATGGCTAACAGCTAGCCAAGGGGTAATGATAGGCTAGCAAGAAGTAAAGTAGTGAGTGGCCAAGGACTAACAGGAGGCTACCAAGGAGCTATGGGATAAAGGCTAAGAGAGCTAAGTGCTTAAGGCTAACAAGGTGTCAACCAGTCAACATCTGGCTAAGGGAGGAAATGAGGGGCTAACCGGGAGTGTTTACAAAGCATTAAGGGCCAACTAGAAGCTAAGGGGAAAAGGCTAACAATGGGCTAACAGGAAGCTAAGTGCTAACTATTGGCTAACATACGGCTATGGGGTAATGAGGGGCTAACAAGTATTTAAGGGAGAACAGGGTGATATCTGCTAACAATGTGCTAAAGGCTAACAAGTGTAACAAAAGGATAGAAAGAAGCTAAGAGCTAACCAAGAGGAGTACTTTTTAGTTATTAAAAGATAATTAGGGGCTAAGTGCTAACAAAGTGCTGAAGGCTAACATGGTGCTATGCGCTAATGATGGTCTAACAAGAAGCTAAGTGCTAAAGGCCAACTGCTGGCTAAGGGGTAAGGCGAGAGCTGGAAAGACAGGCAGGCGGTTCACCTTCCAGCCCGACAGCGACTCCTTATGGACAGGAAGAACAAACAGAGCGGCCAAGTTAGAGCTCCGACCCAAAGTCAGAACCGCATCAGGAACCACCAGACCATCACAGTGCAAGCCTCGCGCCCCTGCATGGAAAGGGTGCATTCTGGGTACCGGGTCAACATGCCACTGGGATGAAGGATTTGGCAATTCGGTACGAACGTGGTTTGAGAAAGGGATGTAAATGATAGGTGTATAAAATTGCTTTATAATGTTTTTTAGCTACTACTTCCGAAACGGTTTACTGTTTTAAAATGTTTCTTCCATGACTTTTGAAAATGCTGTTAAACGTAATAAATGAATCCTTTATGTTTAAACTGGTTTCTGACGGATGTATTGAGATCTTATCGGCTTGGCTGCAGCTCTTAATTGAACCCTGAGTAAACCTCCACGGAAGGACGGTCCTAGAATCAAACCTGCTGGTACGCCATGTACTGGGTAAGGGATGCTCCTGCAACGAAAAGGGGATACTGGGGCACCGCCAAGCCACCAAGTTACTCCAAGCCACTTCTGTGGAACGCCAAAAGGACCCCACACAAAACTCCACGGCCTAATTTAGTCTCAGCGCTGTACCCCTGTTGATGTCTGAGCCCTTGGACAGCGCTTCTAATCAACTTGCCGAACTTTGGACGTTTGAGCAGAAGAGCTTTATTGAATTGGATACAATCAGTTTAACATCGTCCACGACTTTTATACAGACAGAAGGAAGGATAAAGACACGTAAAAAAGGCGAGACGTGTAAAAACAGGTCAACAAAAAAAAAAAAAGGAAGCATTTACATGATGCAGCAGATAACGACCACAGTCACATTCCTGCTTTCCGAGGGAAAGAGGAGAAGAGAATCGGGACAGCCCGACGAGACACTGGTTTGGTCACACGAAAACCCCCGCCTCCCTGTCAGCGGGCACTGGAGGCGGCAGTCCCGACCGCAGCGCCTTTGCAGGCCATAAGCTTCTCCACCATGCTGCGGGCGTAGCGGATGCGCGAGGCCAGCTCCTTGCAGCAGCCATGCTCCTCGATCAGGCTCATCTTGTAGGTGCAAAACTCACGCCGCTCGTTGATGTAGGTCACGGCGCCCATCATAGGGCACAGGATCAGCTTGGTGTGGTCCTGCCACGGAAGAAACGGGAAAAATCAGGGGCAGTTCAGAGGCGAGAGCAGGGCGAGCGACAGGGCGGAGACTCACCTGGAAGAAGTTGATCTGCACCGTGCCGTTGCTCAGGTGGAGCACGATGGCGCTCTTGGTGCGGAACCAGTGTCGCAGGTAGGGCAGGCGCGTCAGCTCGTCGCCGTCACGTGGCGTTATGTTGGCGCCCGCCTTCAGCAGGTGCTCGCTCATGTAGTTCCGGAAATACTTCAGCAGTGTGATCTGGGGGAACCCGGGCAACAGACGGGTCAAGGTAGAAACAGACCAACGGCAGTGCGATCGGAAGTTACGCAACGTTAGTGTACGCCTGTACAGTACCGAAAATATCGCTGAATGCCACTGCTAATCGGTATTTACCGAATTCGTTCTGACGTAGGTGTTTACGATCATACAGTATCGAAATACACAAAATGACACTGCTATCGAAAGTTACGCAACAGTAGTGTGTTCTAAAGCCGGGTCTACGCCTGAACAGTACCATAACTTTGCTGAATGACACCACTATCACAGTTATACAGCGTTAATTCGTTCTGAAGTCGGGTTTACATCCGTCAATATTGCTATCGGTATTTATGTAACATTAATTAGTTCGCAAGTCACATCTACGCCCATACAGTACCGGAATATTGACCAACGTCACCACTATCGGAAGTTATGCAAATGCTAGTTCATTCTAAAGTTAGGTTTACACCCGTCTGTATTACTTTCTGTATTTGCGCAACATTACTTTGTTCTAAAGTTGGGTCTACACTCGAACAGTACGGAAATATCGACTAATGTCAACACTATCGGAAGTTATGTAATGAGCTACCTCTCGTCGCGTCAAACTGGGAAACGTTACATAGATTCACACAGTCGTAAAGGTAAGGTCTTAATCGTATCGGATATCGGATGTGTGTGAACGTTTTCCGTTAACACAAAGCTCATACATCTAACAACTACGATCTTTTCTTTGAGGAAACTGCACAAGTAAGCATGAAATCAGCCTTCACTGTGGTGCGAATAACCCCCCACCCACGTGTGGGAACTTAATTTCACGTACGCTACTTTAAAATAACGTGCTTCAACACGAACTACAGGAACTGGTTAGTAGTCGCAGCCTTACATGCCTTATTAACATTCGTAAGGACACTATGGTTACAAACCGAATGCGGGATTCAGCCAAAACGTCTGTAACGCCACGTACTTCGTAACCCCGCACCTTTAGAACGTCCTTCAACTTACGAGCGTTCCCCGAAACCCTTCGGAAGTAACGTCCTAGACTCGTTTGTAAAATTGAGACATCAGTGTTTGACTTACTAAGCGCCTCTTAACTTAACGTTCACTTCTTAATTATCATGACAAGCGAGGGGATTCTTTCAGATAACTTGGTACAGAAATCCTAACGTCGGTTCCGTGTTCGTTACCTTTTTGGCAAGAGTGGTGGGGTACGAGCGTACACTGAGGTAGGACTCGGCGGCGTTGCGGTCAATGTACTGCAGGCTGTCTCCGTCCTCGTACATGATCAGGCGGGTCGAGTCGTTGAACAGAACCCCGACGCTGTTATCACACAGCTGATAGCCTACAGAGGAGAGAGGCGGGTTCGATGTCAACAGATCGCTCAGGTAACGAGTCTGTAGATCTTAAAACCAAAGGCTAACTATGGACTAACAACTAATCAGAGACTAACAAGAAATACGTGCTAACAGTGCTAAGGACTCACGAGTTAAAGGCTAACAATGGGCTAAGGACTCACGAGAGGCTAAGCGCCAACAGGGCCAAGGACTCACGAGAGGCTAAGCGCCAACAGGGCCAAGGACTCACGAGAGGGAGACAAAAGCTAAGCGCGACAAGCTAAAAGCTAACAACGGGCTAAGGACTAACGAGTGGCCAACAATGCTACGGAATAACAGCTAACAGGGAGACAAACAGCTATGTGCTAAGGGATACACGAGATAAAAGCTAACAATGGGCTGAGAACAAATGAGAGGCTAACTGACTAACTAGTAACCAATGAGTGGGTAACAAAATGCTGCTGGATACATAGCAAGGGTCTAAAGCTAATTATAGTTTAAAAGTTAAAAAGCTAAAGGCTAATGGGCTACAAGCTGACTAGAGGATAAAGCCTAACATGAGCTAAAGGCTAACAAGTGGCTAAGGACTCGAAGTTAACTGAGCTAAGGGCAAAGAAAGCATTACGAATATATAACCACTAATTAAGGAATAACGAGATCTTATGTGCTACCAACATGCTAAGCACTCACGAGACGCTAATGGAGACAACAGCTGTCTGCCAAGGGCTACACAAGCTAAAAGATAACAATGGGCCAAGGACTCATGAGAGGCTAACAAGTGGCTATAAGAGTTCACATGCTAACAGTGACTAGAGAATAAAGGCTAACGGTGACTAACGAGACTAATGAGTGTCTAACAAAATGCTATGGCAAGAGTCTAAAGACTACTAACTAACTAACAAGGAGCTAACAAAGCAAAGGATCATCAATAAGCTAACAAAAGGCCAAGATGAGCTTTAAGCCAAAAAGAGTCTAAGGGTCAACATGTAGCCAACAAGGAGGGAGAAGGGGGAAAAAAAAAAAAAAAAAAAAAAAAACCCACACTATGGGCTAATGAACTAAAAATCGAACAAGTGGTTAAAGGCTAACGAGACCAATGAGTCGCTAACCAGGAGACACTACCTAAGGTCTAATAATGGGCTAAGCGCTAACTAGAGGATGAAGGCCAACACGTGGCTCATGAGGCTAACAATGAGCTAAAGGCAAAGGAAGTGTTATGGGACAAATGAGAAGAGCTAACAGGGAGCTACAAAGTGGCTAACAGGCTAAAGGGCAATAATTGCCTAACAGCCAACACTGAGCTAAAAATCTACCAACACACCAATAATGGGCTAATATGAGTTAAATGCTAACAAGTGGCTAAAAGCTAAAAGGTGGTGAAAGTGGGACGTTACCGAGGCCATATTTATCGGAGTAGTCGACCCATTTGCTGATCCAGAAGATGGGGATGCAAGCAGGATCTTCGGCTTCCTCTGTGACAAAAACAAAAATTACAAGTGCGTAAGCTAACGCTCAGCAGCTTGGAGTAATCATGGAATCGGACCGAGACACCGGTACCTTGTCGTATCAGATCTCTCTCCGCCGGCCGGGCCGCATTGAGGCTGGTGAGCTGCTGCAACATGTCGCTCAGGTGCCAGTCGGTCTGGTCTTGGGCCTCCCTGCATGAAAACCCACAAACGCACTACGTTACCCATAAAGCAACGTAAGTCTAGCACAAGGCCTATGCACAGAGGTAGCTACCCCACATTCCGTCGCAATTTCATACTTGGCCCACAAGGGACCTTAATCTTTTTAACCTCCAACTAGAACTGTTAGCATTTAGCACCCAGTTTTGCACCCAAAAGTAGCCTCTGGGTGCAAACTGGAGATCTTACCTTTGTGGAAGTTCCTCCTTCAGCGGCTCCATCTTGCCCAGTTTCTCAGCAGGATTCTCATTTTCTAGAATCACGCTCAGCATTAGTAAAGGTTTAAATAAAAAGGTCCTACAAAAATAAATAAATATGTATAAAACAAATAAAAGCCATTTACCTTTATTTACAGCGGTCAGAGGCTTGCGGTGAAGCCCAGTCTCGAGGCTGGAGGGGGCGATGGAGAACCTTGGGGGCACAGTCAGGCAGGACGTGGGCAGCCTGAGAGGAACGTAGCCTGAAGTGAAGAACTCGTCCGAGAGCAGGTCCACCACGGAGGGCCGGAGCGATGGGTCGGCGTGCAGCATCCGCCGAATCAGGGTCGCCGCCACCGGGTTGATGTGCTGCACGACAACGCAGAATAAATGTTTAGGTAAAGCTCGAAACGGCACACTTTAAAAAAAAAAAAAAAAAAAGGGCCAGTACTCACCCTGGGTATGGCGTACTCATTCTTTTTGATGCGGATGTAGGTCTCTTTCAGGCAGGATGTCTCGAACGGGGGCTTACCGACCAGCAGCGTGTACCTAACCCGGGGGGGAACATCTGCTTGAAATTCAAACGTCACCAAGGTTTAACACTATTTAGCGACGTACTGATATTTGACCAAGATTAGGCAATGGTGTGCCTCTGCTTGAAGAATAAATTTCATAATTTTCCCTTAAGATTAAAGTTAAGGGAAAAAAATAATAATAAATAAAATAAAAAAGTAACATGCTTTCAGAGATCTGGTCCCTGGGGAGAAGCTCAAGAAAAACAAAAAAAAACGTGCAAAGATTCTTAAACAGCAAGTAGTTCATAAAATGTTATAAAAATCAATTCTTGGAGGACAGAAACGAGACGCAAAAACTCCTCAAATATTACCTTAAAGTTTTAAGAAGCATTAAAGAACGTAACAATTTCAAGGAGTTCTTAGTATTGTTCATAAGAGGATAAATATTTAAGACAATACTTGAAGAATATTTTTTTGGTAACTAAGAATGAAGTAAATAAACTTTTTTTCTTAAGATGCTCTCACGAGTCCAGTCCCTAGCACCAGACTCATGAACGCTAAAAAGAAAAAGAAAAGAAAAAAGTTTAAGACAAACGCTAAGAAGTTCACAAGAAATGTCAAAACACAAACATAAGAACCACAAATATTCCATTAAGAAAGTTAATTACTTCCTTATAACATTAAGAAAATTGTTATTTTCCTATTTAGGTCATTTCGTATTTTACAGCTTGCAATATACGGAGTTAAAAAAAAAAATTAAGATAATTACGTTTTCAGACAATTTCTCAAACATGTAAGAACAATGTTTAAGAATACCACTTGCTTTATTAAGACGATATTTGACGAATGCATTTTTGGCAACTTTTTTTTAAGAATAAATTAAAATAAAATAAATAAATAAAGATTTAAGATGCTTTTGGGAATCCAGTCCCTGGGACTGGATTCACATGACACACCCAAAGCTTCTCAAATATTACCTTAAAATTGTAATTATTTGTTTACGACTACGAAAAGCTTGTTTTACGTAGGCTTAGAGTTGTAAAAAGAGTTAAGAAAAAAAAACTAAGAATTACATTGTTTCAAGAATAACTTTCATAACTTTTTCTTAAGAATGAGGAAAGATTTTTTATTTTATTTTCTAAGACACTTTCATGAATCTGGCCCCAGATGACTTCATGGCTTTAACATTGCATTTATTAGCAGTTGCAAGAACAAGAGGGTTTTAAAAAAATAATAATAATAATAATAAATATTATTTGGTTTTGTGGCAGTTTGAAGTGTTCCCATACTTTTGGTGCATTGGGTCTTTGAAAACTTTTACAAATCTATTTACAAACCGTGTCTGATGACTGAGTGGCAACGGAGCAAGTAGCGCTGAGGGAAATCGTTTGTTATTTTCGTTTGTTGGGAGCATCATACATCCCCAGGCATGATTAATTTGAAAAGAGGAAAAAGGTTCAACAAGTAATTTAAGAAAAACTATTGTCAACTTACAGGATACAACCCAAGGACCAGACGTCAACCTCGAAACTGTGACCTTTTTTGCAGAGCACCTCGGGGGCGATGTAGTTGGGCGTGCCACAAAGGGTCTTCTTGCGCTCACCGTCGAACTCAATCTTGGTAGCCAGACCAAAGTCACCTGAAAGGGGGAAGGGGGTTTAGCAGGATTATCCACACAGCTTATACAATATACTCGTACACAACTGGTTTTGCCCCAATCAATCACCCGTTTCTCAGCATCTAAACATCACGTTCAACGCTCTGGAATTGGACAACAAGTCACTGGTGACAGTTTGAGACGTTACCACCAAAGCCCTGATAGTGGCTAGTGTTGAGAAGCTTACCGATCTTGACCTCCATGTCATCGTTAAGGAACAGATTGCCCAGTTTAAGGTCGCGGTGGATGACTCTGTTGTTGTGAAGGTAGTGGACGCCTTGGATGGTCTGCCGCATGAAGTACCGCGCCTCCGGTTCCGTCACGGCCTTCCTGCGCTTGTGCAGCTCTAGAAGGGACTGAATGAAGACGGGTTGAGAGTTTAAATGATGGAAAACTTAAATAAGCACACTCTCTCACCAATTACCAGTGTGGAAAGCAGCAAAAGTCATAGGTGCATCTTCTGTTTAACGTGAAATAGGAGTCCAATAAAGAACGCAAAGCCAGGTCCGAGCACCATTTATGATACTGTATGCCCATTTTTGGGCTGTGTTTATCAATATTTATCATTTAAAGCCTTGGTCATCATTGCTTGGGGCTACTTCGAACGCATATCCCATCGTATAACAGTACTAGAGTCAGAAAGGTTTAGCTAGAAAGCCAAAAAGTGTAGTCTTAGTCATATTTAACAGAAAAATGTATGACAAGCTTGTGAATATCAATATTTAATCGCTTAAAGCATTGGGCACCATTGCTCAGGGCTACTTTGAATGCATAACGTGATGTCTTGCAGTCCTAGCGTCACAAATGTTTTATAGAAAGCCAAAAACAGTGTAGATTTAGTCATTTATAACAGAAAAATGTCTGACAAGCTTGTGAAATCTGATTTTAGTAACGTTCACAGACGTTTTGACGTAACTGACGTGAAAAAAAAAGACCAAATATACTTTAAAATCGTCGTCTTTCAGGACAAATCAAGCCGCAAAACCAGAAAATTTGACTTTTTGGGCAATAATGTTTAAAACGTTGAATAAAGCATAAAATCTGCACAGATTCAGATCAGTGTAATTCAAACGCTAAACCGTCATGCGCTGACGTCACGTCCGACCGTTTAAAATCCAGAGCAGAGACGCAATTTGTTTTAAACTGAACTTTACAATTTCGGTATAATATTTACACAGTGATGGACTTGTAACGGAACCAAAACTTTTTTTAGGCAGTACATTAACTGCAACACGTCGAATGTGTGTCCTTAAGGTTAAAGTGAATTAGCCCGTTAAAATGAGCTGGAAACCTCGCTGAAATACTTTAACCTTTGAACGGGATATAACGCAAAAAGTAAACGAACTAGAAACGAACTTGAAATAAACTTGAAAATAATTCCGTGCTCGATATAATTTTATCAATATAATTTCAGTAAACTGGACGCAACGCTTGGAGTATAGGCTAGGTCACATCCCAAATTGCTCACTACACCCTACGTAGTGTGGAAGGACCGGTCGAGAGACAGTACTGGATCTAGTGCACTATTTAGTGCATGTCTGAGGCAAGTCAAACAGCCAAGCTCTGGCTTCGCTTTTAACAATACATTGTGAATAAAAAAACCGAAAACCTGATTAAAAGTCACTTTTTAGGAATCAAACAGGCCGGTATATTGTGTTTCAAGTACAGCTGCATCCGTTGTGCCTTCGTTGTTCACGATAAATTATGAATCAAACGGTCAAAAAACGGATTAAAAGTCACTTTTTAGACTTAAACAGGGCGAAATATTTGGCATTTCAAGCACAGCTGCGTCCAAAATCCCAAAGAACTTCAGATAACGATACATTATGAATAAAATATACGACAAATTGTTAAGTCACTTTAGACATAAAGACGGCAATATTTGGTGCATCAAGTACAGTTGCATCTAAAATCCCAAATAACCTCGCAGTTAACGATATGAATGAAACAACCGAAAATGGATTAGAAGTCTAAAGTTTACACTGAAACAGGACGTTATATCTGCTTATACGGTGCAGCTGCGTCCCAAATCCCTCCATGCGCCCTACATAGTGTGGAAGTAACTGCCGACACAGTACTGGATGTAAAGCACCATTTACTGTAGGACAGGGGAAAGTGAACAAAGAAGCTCTAGGATTTCGCTTTTAACAAAGATGTCGTGAATAAAATTGTCCAGAATGGATTAAAAGTCACTTTTTAGAGTGAACTAGGACCTTATTTGGTTTAGAAGGCGCAGCTGCATCCAAACGCCCTAAACGGTGGATGTAGTGCACTTTAGTGTAGGACGGAAACAAATTAAACAAGCTTTGTTACTTCGCTTTAAACGATATATTGTGACAAAGACTGATTGGTAACCTTTCAGAGTGAAACAGGACTATGACTGTTTATAAAGGTGTAGCTGCGACTCAAATGCCTCCAAGCTCCCTACATAGTATGGAAGTAACGGCCGCCACACTGCTGGCTGTGGTGCACTGTTTTGAAACACAATCAAACAATTTAACTTCGTTTAAATGACATACTGCGAATAAAATAATCAAAATGACTTTAATTACTTGAATAAAACAGGGCGTAATATTTGGTGTTAGTGAGGCTGCGTCCCAAATACTTCCATGCTGCCTACATAGGGAGCAACAGTTTGTCATGTAGTACACTAGGGTAGTTCACGACGGAACTACCCAGTCAAACTGTCAGGGACTACAATAACGAGTTTTACAAGTATGCCAGACAGTCCAAGTCCCAAAAGTTCCCTACAAAGTGCAAACAGGACGATAAGTCCTTGGCCTCAATTTGCCCGTACTCCCTTACTTGGTGCACTAGAAACTTAATTCAGCCACTCACCCTTCTCCGGCAGATCTCCAGGACGACAAAAACGAAGTCGTCGTCCTCGAAAAAGCCGTGAAAGCCGACAACGTGCGGGTTATCCAGGCTCTTGTGGATGGCGATCTCGGTACTCATCTTCTCCTTCTGGTGCGGTTTCATGAGTAGCGACTTGGGCACGACTTTGCCAGCGAACACCTCGTTGGTGTCCATGTCCGTGATCTCGTAGCACCGGGCAAAGCCGCCTTTGCCCAGAAAGCGTCCTCTCATGTAGTGTTTGCCGGTTCTAGGGTCCACCAGGACATCGGGGATCTCCTTCAGGAGCGCCGCTTTCGGGTCAACGTGGGATGAGGACGGCTTGGCCGCCTTCGCCATTCCAGCGCTCATAGTGCTTTAAAGTGCTTTAAACGCGAAGCTTAATTCAAGGTGGGGAAACGCGAAACGACTGTAGATCCAAAAGGCTTAAAATTCGAATCAAAACGTCCAACCGAATCGTTATGATACAAACTCCACTTAACGCATTTTTAAACCGAAGTCTCTGAACCTGCAGCCCAAACGGTGAAGCGGCGTGATCTCTGCTACTCAACAACAACCGGCCCCGAGCAACATTTTAAATTCTGCCCCGTGCGTTAGCTCGGCCTCTGATTGGCCCGCGCCGGAGCATCGCCTCTGATTGGTCTGCACGCCCGCCTCGTCTAGCGCTGATTGGCTGTCCTCGATTTGAAATCCGTGAGTTTGACGTGGACTGGCTGCGTCCACGGCAAGGCAGTGTTCATTCACGAAAAGAAACGTACGTACGTACGTACGGACGGCTGGTGCGGCACCAAAAAACATGTTTTACAGCTTTAAAAGGGTAAATATTGTCAGTGGACTTTAAAAAAAATGGTGTGTGCAAATGGTAGAGATGCCATTACGCTAAGGGTGTGAATGTCCACCTTTCAGACGGCACGATATACTCGATATACAGTTTACCATAAGATACTGTTACCTGATTAGATACGACATTTTGTCATCTAGAAGACACCCTTATCATACAAGGCGAATCAAATGTATTTATAAAGACTATCTAGACCCACAGCCCTAACACAGCAAGCCTAGGGTGGGCGGAAAGGAAAATCTCCCTAAACTCTCTAGACTCAAAAAAGGAACCCAACCTCACTGGGCAGCATAGATGTTAGACATTGGAACTGAACCATTACCTGATTAATAATAATATAGTCATAGTTTAAATACACAGATGCTAAAGATACAAAATTAAAGAGAACAAAATATGAAGAGTATGTGGTTCGGATAACGAGAGTACGTATAACTAGAGCTCTGTGTCCATTGTTTCTTATGGGAAAATCCCTAAACTCGTTTCTGCTGATGATGGGAAGGAAAGGGAGGGTGCCGGTAGAGGCAAACTACCATCCAGAAACTCCATCAGCACTGCTAAAGGGATGAAATTAATGTAAATCTATACAATATATGTTTTTATACAGCGTAATACTCAAATATGTGCCAGTTTCGATGGTAGGAAGGAAAGTAGAGGCAAACCACCATCCAGAGACTCCATTTGCTCTGGGAAAGGGATAAAATTAATGTGTATGTATAGAATATATGTTTTTGTACAATGTAAAGCACACATATAAAATCAATCACAAACCAAAAAACTGAAAATAAAAAAGGTACTTTATAGAAACCACAGAAAATCAGTTACTGAAAATAAAATATGTAGGGTTAGGGTTAGGGTTAGAGACTTTATTGTTAAAAAAAAATCATAATTGAAGTTTAAATAAACTTGAAGAGTATACTACAATGGAGAATATAAGAATATCGTATGTGTAATAAATAGAATATGAAATACAACCAGAGCGGTGCATTTCCTGCAAAATTTCAAATCTCTAAATCAAAATAGTATTTTTCCCTTTCATTAACATTGAGGAGATAGGGGCCACTGTGGGGCCGCTCAGGGTCTGATTGGCACCCAAAGCACAAAAACCCCATTATGAGCAGAATTTTTTTTTTTGCCATCTGTTAGCATTGGGGACATAGTGGGGCCACTGTGGGGCCCCTCAAGGTCTAAACAGCATCGCAAGCACAAAAAGTATATTCCATTATCAGCTGAATCATCCTGCAAAATATTTGGCCTCCATTAAAAAAAAATTATTTTTCCCACTCGTTAACATAGGGGCTAAATTACAACTCTGAGGGGCCCCAGAGCCACCACCTAAGGGCCAATCAATGGCAAAAAACAAAAAAAAACACATTCCTATAAAACCAATCACACGAATAACATAAAGAATATAAGTCAGTATCTTAATTAATTAGTCCAGTCTCTGTTTTGTTGCCATGGCATTCTCGGGCAACTGGAAAGGGGTAGGGGGTGTTATTGCCCTCCAATGTTCTCTCAGTAACGACGACTGAAGGACAGCTTGAGTGGAGTCGTAGCTGAAACCAGTAGTACATCTGGCACCAACAGAAGAGTTCGGAGAGAAAACAGAATAGGTAGTTGTTAGGTAAGAACACACTGTCTAATAACAGGACAGGTCTGTACTGAAGTGTGGCATGTTGAATGGACCCCAGATCAGACATGACGCAACGGTCAATGTTACATCGCTCAATTCAAACTCGGCTAGATATCGAAGCTAAACATTTGATTTAGACACGAATCACTAAGTAAAGTAAGTCCTGAGTAAAACACAACTATAAAAAAGAAAAAAGAGGAAACAAAGCCGTATAGTCATTCAGATTTAAAGGTTATCGATTACTCTAGTCTGCCGTGTAGTCGCGGGAATTTTGTTATGGCTCATGGCGAAGACAGTCATGAAGCCCACAGATTTATGTACAATAGTAATATAATTTATAAACATTATCCAGAACTGGGACTGGTATTCTGCTTAATTCTGAGGTAAACCGTGTTTTTTTTAGTTATAACTCACGCTGTAGAGGGGTTGTCGTGGTTAGCATAGCGTTTAGTGCCATTAAATCTCGGCCGTAGCTCGAATTGCGCCTTACGGACTTTTTAAGTGCACTAAATAGGGTACGAAGTGACAGCATGTATCGCTTGTGTAGTGCGCTACGCGGCCAAGGCGGAGTCGATTTGGGATGCCGCCTGTCGTTCCGTCAATAACTGAAGGAAACGTTGCGTTTTTTTTTTTACTTAAGGAAGAGGTTTTTTTTTAAAAGAAAGAGTGTTTTTAAGATGGTTATTAGTGAAATTATGCTTTAATGTGCCGTTACAGGTGTGTTGGTGAGAATGTCAGAGGTAAATCTCACGGACGCGGATAAGGAGATAGTAAGTCTTTCTTAATAAACACCTAAACACAAACACACACTTTGTTTTATTATACCATAAAAATGGAAGAATAGCTTTATTCAGGGTCTGGAGCCTATCCCAGACTTCCCTAATGGCTGGGAATGGGTCACTTTGGACTCGAACCCTGATCCGCTTGCCATAACTGTCACCTGTTTTGCTCAAAAGCTGAAGAAGCGACTGGAACTGCTGCAGAAGGAGTATGAAAGAACGTCGCAGAAACTGCAGGTAAGCACGATCCAGTTTGCGTCGTTATTATCGACGGTGCTGATTGTCGCACGATGTTTACGCAATTTTGTGTTTGCAGCGCGCGGAGCGGAGGGATGCGGTGCGCAAGCATGTGCAGGACACAGTGTCCGGCCAGAACCGGCTGCGGGTCAGCACGTCGGCCGGGCCGGAGCCGAGCGCCTCCTGTCCCTCGGACCTGCTGTCCGTGCACTGTTCGGCGTCAGGAACCAGTGAGTCGTGAAATCTCGTTTCTGGATGTGGTTCGCATAATGAGAGTACGGATAACGAGAGCTCTGTGTCCATTGTTTCTTATGGGAAAATCTCTTAACTCGTTCCTGCTGATGATGGGAAGGAAAGGGAGGGTGCCGGTAGAGGCAAACTACCATCCAGAAACTCCATCAGCACTGCTAAAGGGATGAAATTAATGTAAATCTATACAATATATGATTTTATACAGCATAATACTCAAATATGTGCCAGTTTCGATGGTAGGAAGGAAAGGGAGGGTGCCACCATCCAGAGACTCCATGTGCTATGGGAAAGGGATAAAATTAATGTGTACATATAGAATATATATTTTTGTACAATGTAAAGCACACATATAAAATCAATCACAAATAAAAAAGGTACTTTATAGAAACCACAGAAAATCAGTTACTGAAAGTAAAATATGGAAAAGAAATTGAAGTTTAACCAATCTGAACAACCAAAACAATAAAATAAGTTGTCCAGAATATAACTTAGAAAAGTACTAACTTATCCCTGAAAATTAGAAACTAAACTAATTAAGTAAACAAAAAAACAGCACAGAAAATCTGGTTAAAAAATTTTGGAAAATCAAAACGATCAAAAGCAGCCAAAATATACAGTGGGGTAAAAACGTATTTAGTCAACCACTGATTGTGCAAGTTCTCCTACTTAGAAAAATGAGAGAGGTCTGTAATTTTCATCATAGGTACACTTCAACTATGAGAGACAAAATGAGAAAAAAAGTCCAGGAAATCCCATTGTAGGATTTTTAAAGAATTTAATTGTAAATTATGGTGGAAAATAAGTATTTGGTCAATGAATTTGGTTCAACTTAATACTTTGTAACACAACCTTTGTTGGCAATGACAGAGGTCAAACATTTCCTGTAAGTCTTCACCAGGTTGGCACACACTGTAGCTGGTATTTTGGCCCATTCCTCCATGCAGATCTCCTCTAGAGCAGTGATGTTTTGGGGCAACACGGACTTTTTCAACTCCCTCCACAAAGTTAAAGACTATGGGGCTGAGGTCTGGAGACTGGCTAGGCCCACTGCAGGACCTTGAAAATGATTTTTTACGGAGCCACCTCCTCGGTGCCTTTCACACCAAACTCCCGAGGCGGTGTTGTGTTTGGGGTCAATTGTCATGCTGGAAGGACCCAGCCAAGTTTCATCTGCAATGCTCTCACTGATGGAAGGAGGTTTTGCGGCTTAAATCTCACCAATTACATGGCCCCCGTTCTTCTTCCCTTAACAGACGGATCAGTCATCCTGTCCCCTCTGCAGAAAAACAGCCCCAAAGCATTGATGTTCCCGGCCCCCCATGCTTCACAGTTGGTATGGTGTGTCCTTGGGATGCAAACTCAGCATTCTTTTCCTCCAGTTGAGTTTTTACCAAAAAGTTCTATTTTGCCTGCGCTCTCCACCCCGCCTTATTCACCATTTGAGCGCGCCTGCGATCAGTCGCATTTGCGCGGCGCAACCTAGTGCGATGTTAACTCAGCTATAGTGTACATGTTGGTCCTTCACCGAGGTACAAGGGAGCGAGTGATGAGCGTTCAAAGAAGGGGGGTGAAATGGACCTCTCAGTCTGGCTGTGTGTGAGTTTTGCGCCATATACATTTTACCTGGCGGTGGCTTGTGCGGATTCTAGCCGTGCGTTCGTGATTAAACCACGGCATTAATGTTTGATCTACTCTCTTATGCCTTCTCCACAGACCCCGCAACGACGTTGTAGAGAGAGCAATCGAAAAAGCAATTTATGAACAGGGTACAACCCCCGAAACGTCACTTTGCTCCCCCCCACCGCAGCGACAGTCCCCTCTTGCCACTCCCTGACTACTTCCTGCCGCTTTCCTTTTCCCTCCCCCTTTCCCCTCTTCGTTGTTTCCCCCTCTTTTTTTCCTTCCTTCCCTTTTTTGTCCTTTTTTTTTTTGGGTATTCCCCTGTCAACCCCATTCATGACCATTCTTTTTCCTCCATAGGTTTTACAAAAAGTTTATTTTGGTTTCATCTGACCACATGATTTCTCCCACAATTCTCTTCTGGATCATCCATATGCTCTCTGGCCAAACTTCAGATGGGGCTGGGCATTGTACTGGCTTAAGCCGGGGGGAGTCACGCCCGGCACTGCGGATCTCGAAGTCCTTTTTCGGCGTAGTGTGGTACTACTCTGTTGGTAGCCTTTGTTAGCTTACTTTGGTACCAGCTTCTCACGGCAGGTCATTCATCAGGTCCCTCCGTTGTTGTAGTTCTGGGATGTTTGCTCACCGTTCTCATGATCATTTTGACCCCACGGGATGAGATCTTGTGTGGAGCCACAGATCGAGGGAGATTATCAATGGTCTTGTATGGCTTCCATTTTCTTACAGTTGCTCCCACAGTTGATTTATTCACACCAACCTGGTTTGCTTATTGTAGATTCACTCTTCCCAGCATGCTGCAGGTCTACAATTTTTCTTCCTGGAGTCCTTCAACAAGCTCTTTGGTCATTGGCCATGGTTGAGTTTGGATGGAGTCTGAATGTTTGAGGGCTGTGGACAGGGGGTCTTTTATAAAGATAATGAGGTCAAACAGGTGCCATTAATAACAGGTAACGAGTGGAGGACAGAAGAGCTTCTTAAAGAAGAAAGTTACAGGTCTGTGAGAGCCAGAAAATCTTCTTGTTTGTGGGTGACCAAATACTTATTTTTTTACCATGATTTACAATTGAATTCTTTAAAAAATTCCTACAAATGTGATTTCCTTGGTTTCTCGTTTTGTCTCTCATAGTCGAAGTGTACCTATGTACCTCTCTCATCTTTCTAAGTAGGAGAGCTTGCACAATGAGTGGCTGACTAAATACTTTTTTGCTCCACTGTATATATATTTTTATATATTATTTCTGGAAACTAACAGAAATGACTCACGCTAAAAACATGTACCAATATTAAAAAAAACAAAACAGCAATATAAAAACTGAAAACAAAATCTGAATAACATTTTCTGGAAACAATAGAAATATATTTACTTAAAATAACATTTTTAAAAGAAACTAAAATATCCAAAATTAATGGGAAAAAAAACGATACAATAAGCAATAAAAACAAGGTATCCAGAATATTAAAACTGAAAACAAGTACTAACTAGAAGTTGATGTGTTTTGCTCCTCAGCCAAGGTCCGATTCGACCTCCCCGAGGGCGTGGCCGCATCCCCGTTCACACCCCTGACATGTAAGCGAAGCTCTTCGCAGCGCCTCCGTTCCAGGAGCAGCCGCCTGCGTTTGCAAATGAGGGAGAGAGAGTCCGACACCGACGGAAGCCAAGAAAAGGCAAGGAGCCGAACTGCCGACTGCGAGTCTCCCAGAGAGGACGGTGGGAAGCTCTGCGAGGAAGGGACGAGGAAGGACATGGGCGCGGATGCTTCCAAAACCGGCCAGATAGCTGGCCAGATAGACGTCTGTCCCACCCCCCAGTCGAGCTCGTCTAACGAGAAACCCACTCAGTTCACCGGGTCCGAGTCGGACAGCACCGACCTCTTTAGCACCTGCACCGTCATTGAAGGCCTGCCCTTCCCCGCCGAGTACTACGTGCGCACGACCCGGCGCATGGCCTCGACCCGCAGCCCCGTCGACATAAACGCCGTCATCCTGTGCCAGCTCTCACGGGGGCGGCGCCGACGCAGAGCAGGCAAGGCTCTGGCAAACGTGCGGGAACAGCCCCGCCTCCAATCCCCGACTGCCTCCCTCCCACCGTCTGTCGAACCCAGCTCAAGCACCGGACCCGACTTTAAGCACCTGTCGGATTCTCAGCTCTACCTGGACTGCCAGCCGTTGACCGATTCTGAAGTGTATCCGATTTTCAGGAAGAGGCGGAGCACAACGGGTAAACACAACACGAAATACGTTATATGATCGAGTGTCGCTGTGAACAAGTAAGCGTCCAAATGCTCTAACTACTATGTTATATATATATATATATATTTATATGTATGTGTGGTGTTTGTGTGTGTGTGTGTGTGTGTGTGTGTGTGTGTGTGTGTGTATGTATATACTGGTCCTTCTCAAAAAAATTGCATATTGTGATAAAGTTAATTCTTTTCCGTAATGTAATGATAAAAAATTAAACTTTCATATATTTTAGATTCATTGCACACCAAAACTGAAATATTTCAAGTCTTTTATGTTTTAATACTGATGATTTTGGCATACAGCTCATGAAAACCCAAAAATCTCACAAAATTTGCATATCATGAAAAGGTTCTCTAAACGAGCTATTAACCTAATCATCTGAATCAAACGAATTAAACTCTAAACACCTGCAAAAAGATTCCTGAGGCTTTTGAAAACTCCCAGCCTGGTTCATTACTCAAAAACGCCCAATCATGGGTAAGACTGCCGACCTCCTGACTGCTGTCCAGAGAAGGCCATCATTGACACCCTCAAAGCAAGAGGGTAAGCACAGAAAGACCATTTCTGAACAATAGGCTGTTCCCAGAGTGGGCTGTATCAAGGCACCTCAGTGGGAAAGTCTGTGGGAAGGAAAAGTGTGGCAGAAAACGCTGCACCAACGAGAAGAGGTGACCGGACCCCTGAGGAGGATTGTGGGAGAAGGGCCGATTCCAGAGCCACCGTGCACAGGCGTTGTGCAGGAAATGGGCTACAGGTGGCGCATTCCCCAGGTCAAGCCACTTTGAAAACCAAAACAGCGGCAGAAGCAGAACAGAAGCCGCCTCTTGACCTGGGCTACAGAGAAAGCAGCACTGGACTGTTGCTCAGTGGTCCAAAGTACTTTTTTCGGATTGAAAGCATGGATTTTGAAATGAAAGCAAAATTTTTCATTGTCGGGAAATCAAGGTGCCAGAGTCTGGAGGAAGACTGGGGAGAAGGAAATGCCAAAATGTCTGAAGTTCCAGTGTCAAGTTCCCACAGTCAGTGATGATCTGGGGGTGCCATGGTCAGCTGCTGGTGTTTGGTCCACTGTGTTTTATCAAGGGCAGGGTCAATGCATCTAGCTATCAGGAGATTTTGGAGCACTTCATGCTTCCATCTGCTGAAGGAGAGCTTTATGGAGAAGATGAAAGAGTTCATTTTTCAGCACGACCTGGCACCTGCTCACAGTGCCCAAAACCATGGTAAAATGGTTTAATGGACCATGGTCTTACTGCTCAATTGGCCTGCCAACTCTCCTGACCTGAAACCCGATAGAGAATCTGTGGGTATTGTTGAAGAGAAAGAAAGTTGAGAGACGCAACAAGACCCAACACTCTGGATGAGCTTAAGGGCGCTATCGAAGCATCCTGGGCCTCCCATAACACCTCAGCAGTGCCCACAGGCTGATTGCCTCCATGCCACGCTGTTAAATTGAAGCAACATTTCTGTAAAAAGGATTCCGATCCAAGTATTGAGTGCATAATGAACATAATAATCTGGAAGGTTGCGACTTTTTTTTTTGTAGTAACAAACACTTTTCTGTTATTGGTTGCGATGAAATATGGCTAATTTTGGGTTTTCATGAAGCTGTATGCCAAAATCATCAGTATTAAACAATTAAAAGACTGAAAATATTTCAGTTGGTGTGCAATGAATCTAAAACTATATGAAAGTTTAATTTTTATCATAGACATTACGGAAAAGAGAATTAACTTTATCACAATATGCTAAATTTTTTGAGAAGGACCCGTATATACATACAGGTAGTACCTCGACCTTACGACCGCAGATTCGTTCCAGATAGATTCGGTTCCGACGTGGCATTTAAACCAATTTTCGGTGGAAGTCGGAAAACAACGTACATACTGTGACGTAAATAATAACATACTGTTAAGCCACTTATCATATCCTAACACAGTAATTAAAAAAAACGAGCCACCGTAACCGTTGTGTGTACCGTATTTTTCGGACCATAAGGCGCACTGTAAAATAACATACTGTAAAAGCACTTTCCTATCCAAACACCAGTAATTATAAAACAAAAAAGCCCCGTAACCGTATTATTGTTACCGTATTTTTCGGGACCATAAGGCGCACTTACAATCCTTAAACTTTCTCAGAAATCGACAGTGCGCCTTAAAATGTGGTGCGTTCTAATGTATGAAATTAATTTTCTGGTTGTGCTTCCTGACCTAGAAAACCGATTGTAGATGGTACACGGCGCTCATAAATTTGTCAAAATGTATTAGCAAGGCATGGTAAGTTACGAAACTCACGGCAACCGTAGTGCACAGCATCGCGGAGTAGAGTACAGGTAATGTTAGTAAGGTATGTGCTTTCAGGCATTAGGGTACGTGCGTTTATTCATTCATTTTCGAAGCAGATTTCAAAAACTCAACGCTATCAGTCACGCAGTACAACATGGACATAGAGCAGCTGGAGAGAATTCAGAATTAACGAATCAATGATACGGAAGTGGAGGGTGGAGCAAGAAGAAGCGCCCGTGCCAGTAAAGAAAGACCAAAACTTAGTTTCCGACGGAAAACTTAAGAGTTTTGTTTCATTTCATGCACCTTATAACCCGGTGCGCTTTATGGATGAAAAATAGATCCGTTAGAAGTCGATCATTGATATCGCGCCTTTTAACCTGGTGCCGCCTTATAGCCCGAAAAATACAGTATTCTTCCGCCACGCACACCAAAAACACGAAGTTCGCGTTATGACGTTTACGACGCAAAAAACCACTTAAGTCCGAAACAAGGCCGTATTATAAAGTAAATGGGAGATGCGTCGTAACCACGAAACGTCGTAAATTGAGACGGTCGTAACCCGAGGACCGCCTGTGTGTGTGTGTGTGTGTGTGTGTGTTTATTATATATATATATATATATATATATATATATATATAGAGTATGTATGTTATATATGTATATATGTGGTGTATATGTACACATATAGGTGTTATATATGTGTATATATATATATATATATATAATATATATATATATATATAATAGGTTAAAGTATATATATTGTGGTATAGTTTACATATCATATACATATATATAATAATAATATATATATATATATAAGGTGTTGGTGAACGTGATTACTGTGGTGTTGGTGTGGTATCCTTTGGTGTCCCAGGTTGTTGCTAGGTGGTTGCTAAGGTGTTGGTGAATGGTGTCTAAGAGGTGGCTAGCGTGTTGCTCAGTGGTTTCTGTGGTGTGTTAGGTGGTTGCTGTGGTTGCCCATTTGATTACTACAGTGTTGCTAGGTGGTTGCTATAGTGTGTCAGGAGGTTAGGTGGTTGCTGTGGTAGCCCATGTGATTGCAGGGTGTTAGTAGTGTATTTGTATCATCGTGATACGAGAAGGGTGTCAAAACTTTTGCACAGGAAATGAGGAAAGCCTTATAAGGTGGTGTCCTAAATTGTCGCCTGTTCCTTGTAGCTTTGTATCCGAGACAGTGATGCAGATCTAAGATATTAGCACAGCTTAACGAAGGTAACCGTCCTGTGTTAATTGGTGTCCTGTTGCGTTCCTTTTCAGACCGGACGCCCCCCTTCCCTTCATTAACCTCCCTCACCCAGGCTCTGAGAGACAGAGATTTCCGAAACCTCGGACACCTGCTAACGGTTCTAGACGTGAAAGACTTTCACCTCCCGGACGATGAATTCGGGCAGCTGAAGTTGGAACGTCTCTGCGCCCCGAGCCCCAGCTTGGAAACCTTGATTTGCGGCAGTGGTGGCTTACGTGGGCCGAGCGGTTCTGACGTGGGGCGTATCGAGGGTGAGCGATTTTCCCCATGCAGGACGTCCTTAGACCGTGGCCTTCCTCTGAGTGCAGAGCCGGTCAGGGACGGACGTCCGGAAGCGCATAAAGACATGAAAACGTCCCAGAGCTGCCTGGCGCTGAACCTCAGCGTTCCCATGACGACGCACACGCAGCTTGATCCCGATCCTTCCTTCGTTTCGCTGGGCGCAACCCCTGCCTGTTTAGCCCCGCTCTCCCCCTTCGATCGAAATGAGATCTCAGCGAGGCCGGAAACGGGAACGCAGGGTCATGACCTTTTTGCCAATGTTCGTGTGGGCGAAGAACATGCGGCTTTTGCGGAAGTGGAGAGCCATGATCGTGAACGTGTTCAAACCGAGTCCGAAACTGAAACTGACAAAGAAACCAGAACGCCGAACAGCACTGTCGAACCCGAAGAAACCCCCAAGCCATCAAAACACGACTGTGAATTGGAGAAGAGTGAAGACGGGGGTTTAAAGGCCAGAGAGCTTCTTATGGGCGATGCCGCTTTGCCGGACCCTCACTCGTCGAGTCTCCCCGATTCCTCGGTCACTCGGTCCGGTTCAGAAGCCGATCACGTTCTCACAAAGCGCGTGTTGAGATCCGACGTCCCGTCCTGTGGATCCCTCCAGAAGACTCACACGATCAAGGTGAGCAAGAACAGGGAGCACTTTGCTAATTGCTAACAAAGTGCTAATGGATAACAAAGTGTTAATGGTTAACGTGAGCTTAAGGATAATATGGACCTCATAGCTAACATGAGCTAAATGCTAACAAGGTGCTAAGGGCTAACATGAGGGAGGATATAGGGAGCTAAGTGCTAACATGAGCTAAAGGCTAACAAACAGCAAAGGGATAATATGAGCTTAAGGATAACGGTGCTAAATGCTAACATGTGTTACATGCTAACAAGGTGCTATGGGTTAACAAAGTGTTAGTAGTTAACTTGAGCTAAATGCTAACACGGAGCTACGGGATAACATGAGTTAAGGGCTAACAAACTGCTAAGGGTTACCATGCGCTAAATGCTAACAAGATCTACATTACTAACATGAGCTAAATGCTAACGAGGGCTTGGCTAAGTGCTAAGGGCTAATATGTGATTAAGGATAACAGGGAGCTAAATGCTAGCAGAAGTGTGAAGGGCTGACAAAGTGTTAAGTGCTAACATGGGCTTATGGATAATATGGATCTTATAGCTAACATGAGCTAAATGCTAACAAGGTGCTAAGGGCTAACATGAGGTTAAGGATAATGGAGCACCAAGGGCCAACATGAGATAAATGCTAACACAGTGCTAAGGGCTAATATGAGATTGAGGACAATAGTTAAATGTTAGCGTTGTGTTGACGTGGTTACATAACGCCTTCTTCAGGCTCTGAACGGTGGTCAGGTGTTGGACGTACGTTCGTTCCGTTGGCCGGCCGGGACCCGGTGCGTGTACGTGGCTGGAGAGTACAGTGTGTGCGTTTGGACTCAGGAAGCAGACGTCCAGCGATGGGTCCTGACACACTCTTGGACCTTCACACAGGTAAGCAGCTCATAGTCTCACAGTCCTGACATAGCTCATAATGCTATCCGGGGCTTTGGAGCTAACGCCAACGGTGTTCTGGGTTTAGTCGACCGTCTCTCTTCAGGAGGTCCCGGGTTCTTCAGGCCTACTCTGTGTGGCATTGGGAAAGGACAGGATCGTGGAGGCTAGGTATGAAACACACACACACAAACACACACACACATTCGAGCCTTGTCTGAACTTGTATATAGAGCTAACAGGGAACTAAAGACTAACAGGGAGCTAAGAGCTAACATGAACAAAAGGCTAACAAAGTGCCAAGAGCTAACGGAAAACTAAGAGCTCACATAAGCTAAGTACATCTACGTGGTAGCACAAGCTAAGTATAATGAGAAGCTAAGTGCTAACATGCTGAAGGCTAACAAAGATTAACAAGGGTTAACGGTAATGCTAAAGGATAACATGATGCTACGGCCTACAACGCTAACATGATCTAAAGGCTAACACAAACTAAAGGTTAACGGAACTAAGAGCTAACTTTAACTAAAGGCAAACACAAGGTAAAGACTAATGGCCAGCTAAGATCTAACCTGAGCGAAAGGCTAACGAAATGCTAACGGCTAACAAACTGTTAAGGGATAACATACTAAACAAACTGTTACAGACTAAGACAAGCTAAAGAATAACAGGGAGCTAGCATGAGCTAAAGACTAATAATTGGTTGAGGGGTAACATTAACTAATGCCTAACAGGGAGCTAAGGGCTAATAAAATGCTAACGACTAACACAAACTAGGGGCTAATGGAGCTAAGTCCTAACATGAGCTAAAGGTTAACAAAGTGCTAAGCTCTAACATAAACTAAATGCTAAGAGAGATCTAAGAGCTAACATTAACTAAAGACTAACAATGGCTTAAGTGGTGATATGCTAATGGATGAAAAGGATCTAATAGCTTACATAAGCTAAGGCTAAAATAGTATTAAGAGCTAACATGAGCTAAATGCGAACACACTAAAGGCTAACAGAAAACTAAAATCTAACATAAGCTAACGGCTAAAATAGAACTAAGAGATAACTTTAGCTAAAGGGATAATGTGCTAAAGGTTAACAAGAAAACTAAGAGGTAACCTAAGCTAAAGGTTAACCCAAGCTAATGGCTAACAAGGAGCTAAGAACTAAGAGCTAAATGCTAACATACACTAAAGGCTAGCAGGGAGCTAAGAGCTAATCAAATTTCAAGGCTAACACATTTCTAAGTACTAGCAAAGTGTTAAGGGCTAACACTAGCTACACTAACGGAGCTAAAAGCTAACTTTAGCTAAAGGACAAACATACGCTAAAGGCTAGCAGGGAACTAAGAGCTAACATAAGCGAAAGGCTAAAATAGAACAAAAAGCTAACATAAACTAAATGCTAAAACACGCTAAAGGCTGACAGGGAACTAAGAGCTAACATAAGCTGAATGCTAACACACGCTACAGGCTAACAGGTAACTAAGAGTTAACACAAGCTAAAGGCTAACATGGAACTAAGAGTTACCTTTAGCTAAAGGGCTAACACAAGCTAAAGGCTAAAATACAACTAAGAGCTAACATAAGCTAAATGCTAATACTTGCTAAAAGCTAATAGGGAACTAAGAGCTAACCTGAGCTGAAGGTGAACAGAGTGTTCAGGACTAACAGGCGGTTAAGGGTTAGTAAAATGTATAAGTTGCACTCTGGATCTGTGGTGCATTATGGGTAATGTAGTCCACAGAGCAGTGTGAGCCAAACAGTACCACAAAATGGGTGATACTGAATGGAGGAACAGACTGGATTATCAAACCTGGGGTGTGTGTGTGTGTGTGTGTGTGTGTGTGTGTGTGTGTGTGTGTGTGTGTGTGTGTGTGTGTGTGTGTGTGTG